>SNQJ01S0076585.1:13930-50644 GCA_010110895.2 Picea sitchensis
CTGCATAAAATGCTTCAGGTAATGCCCGTTGATAGGGGCGTTAAGGATTTTACCATCCATATTTTCTAACAGAAATGAATTCTTCCCTTTAGAAGTTGTGATTTTGAAATGTCCACACTAGATATGATCGAATTTATTGTGCTTTCCTAAACCTTCCTTCCTAGCATCCCAATTTAAAACCAGGTCACTAAGGAGGAATTCCCTATCTTTAGTTTTTGGTCAAACAAGGCTTTCATGTTATCCTGATACTTTTGTACTTTTTCATCTACTTCAGCCCTATTTTGTTGAACTTCAATCATTTGATTTATTCTTCTGGTGATGTCATTTGTCTCTTCTTTTGAGTCTTGCGAGAGTTTCATTACGGGCAGTGCAAGATTTATGGGTAGAACAATGTCAGTACCGTACACCATCTGAAACAGGGACATTATGATTGATCTTTTAGTGCCTATTTGTTTAGCCCATAAAGCATATTTCAAATGTACATGCCAGGCTTTCTTATTTTCGGACAACACTTTTTTAATTATGGTTATCAAGCTCTTGTTCGAGGACTCAGTCAATCCATTTCTCTGCGGATAGTAGGTTGTAGAATGTCCTAGTACAATGTTGTACTTTTGACAATAACTTATCATGGCCATGGATTCGAAAGCTTGAGCATTATCAGTAATTATCTTCCAGGGACATCCAAATCTTGATAAAATGTTTTCCTCCAAGAAAATGGTTACCACTGTGTCTATTGTGTTTTGTGTAGGAATGGCTTCTACCCATTTAGTAAAATAATTGGTAGCGGTCAGAATCCACCTATGTTGTACGCTGGAGTGTGGATTGATTTCACCGATAAAATCTAGCCCCCACTGTTGAAACGGGGCTTCTGTTTTAACTGGGACCAAAGGTAATGTGGGAAGCTTTTGCTTTCCTGCAAATAGTTGGCAGGGGTTACAGGCTCTGACTTTAATAATCACGTCAATGAATAATTTAGGCCAATAATATCCTGCTCTCAGGATTTTATAGGCAGTTTCTCTCCATGTGTGATGTCCTCCACACACTCCTTCGTGAAATTCATTTATAACTCTCTCCATTTCGGATTCTACTAAACAGCTTAGTAAAAATTCCAGAAGATCCTTCCAATATAATTGGTTATCCATGATACAATATTTTACTACGTGCAACTTCACCGTTCTAGCTTTGGAAGGAGTCATATCGCTTGGGCATTCCAAAGTTAAAAGGTAAGAGACTATGTCTTTATACCAAGACGAAGAAGAAAACTTCTCCTGGATTTGAATTGTACGTATTTGATCATCAAATTCTTCTATATCTGGAATTTCTTCATTAGCTCACAAATGATTTATTCCAAGCGCTCTAAAATTAGATTCAGCTAATAGCTTAGCCAAACCCTATCCTTTGACGAACTTCGTCAATTTCACTTCTAGATCAAATTCTTGAATTTTAGCAAGCCATTGGCCCCTCCTTCCATCGCTATCGGGTTGAACCAATATATCTTTAACGAAACCAGTGGGTACATATGCAATTATTTTAGAATGTAGTACATAGGTCTGGAAAGACTTTAAGGCCTTCACCATTTCATATGCCTTCTTTTCCAGTATATCATATATCAACTCTACGTCTCTAAGTCTTTTACTAAAGAATTCTATTGGTTGTTCGAACCCTTTTTCGTTTTTCTGTAGAAGTACTGTCGCTATTGTGTGTTTAGATGCGAATGAGAAAATCAGGAATTCTTTCATATGATCTGGGCTTGTCAGTACCGGTGCTTCACCTATAACCCTCTTGATACGTTTGAATGACGCTTTTGCTTCCATTTTCCACTTGACCTTTCTATCCTTCTTGAGCATATCTTTAATCAATTTTACAATTTCAGCGAAGTTTGGGATGAATCTTCTTAAAAAAATATTTTTTCCTAAAAATGATTGTGTTTCCTTTCTATTCCTAGGAATATTTATAGTATCTATAGCTTCAACTCTTTTTGGATCGATTTTAATTCCATTCTTAGATACTATGTGGCCCAAGAGTTTGCCTTCTTGCATTGAAAAATGAGATTTCTTGGTATTCAAAGACAAACCGAATTTTCGACATTTTTCAAACGTTTGTTTGAGGTGTACTAGGTGCTCTGCATCAGATTTAGAAAACATGGTTAGATCATCAAGATAAATGAAAACAAACTTATCTCTTTCACCGACAAAGGCGATGTCCATATCTCGTTGGAAAATGGCTCCTACGTTCATCAAACTGAAATGCATTTTATCATACATAAAGGTACCCCATGGGGTGGTGAACGTGGTTTTCTCTTTATCATCCTCATGTACTGCAATTTGATTGTATCCTGAAAAACCATCAATCATGGACATTCTATTTTCTCGAACCACTTTTTCCAATACGTGATCCATTTTAGGTAATGGATAATTATCTTTGAGAGATGATTTGTTTAAATTTCTAAAATCAATGCACAGTCTGATTTCACCATTTTTCTTTCTAATTGGAACTAAATTAGCTACCCATTCGGAGTATCTCAGTGGGACAATGATCTTGGCATACATAAGTTTCTTTACCTATTTTTCTATCACATTCAATAATATAGGATTTATCTGTCTGAGTTTTTGCCTGAATGGTTTAACACCTTGCTTCAGAGGAATTTTGTGTTTGATTATGGTGGTATCATAAGTTCTTAATTCATCATAGGACCAGGAAAAAACATCCTTGTATTGTTTGAGAATCTCAACATATTTTCTTTTTATATTAGGGGAAGGTATTTAGATATTTTAACCAGCCTCGGAGTTTCCTTGGTGCCTATATCACAGTCTTCAACCTCCTCAGGTTGAGGCTGTAAACTAGACTTCAAGGGAATATCGTCATGATCAAATAATCTCTCCAAGGGAATCAAACCTTTATGGACCTGATTATTTTTCAGTATCATCATGCGATGATTAGCAATCTTATCTCGAAACTCCTGAGGATCTTCTCCTTCCTGCATAATCCAAGTAGGGTCATTCTGATTTTCTAGGTCAATATGTGTTTCAGCAAAGTCGTCCACCATTTCTAGGAATTGTCTTATTTGTTCATCATCTTCGAAAACCTGTCAGTGTTGTACATTGTTTGGTATTGAGGGTTTATGCCTCATTTCTATGTGATACTTTAGTTTGAAGACCGTAGGAGTTACAAACGTTGCGGATGCTTTGGCCAATGAATATGCCTGTTGATTTTCTGTTCTGGGGATGTAGTGAACATTAACCGATGAGAAAAAAAATTCAATCATATCCCAGGAACAATTTTTGTAAGACCTCAACCTTGGGTGTTTAGCCTAGTACTGATGATTTATTTGTCTTATAATTAATTTTTCATCACCATAGACTTCCAAGTTTTTAATTTTCAACTTCCTGGCAGCCTCTAATCCTAAACCCAGGGCTTCATATTCACATACATTATTGGTGTAATCGATGTCCCACTATAACCTATAAGAGAAAGGGATAATAAACCCATCTCCAGGTTCCACAAACAACACTCCATCTCCTGCCCCTTCACATGACGAAGCACCATCGAAATACATTTTCCAAACTCCAATACTATTTACATCTTTATTTGTCTTTTCTATTTTTTCTTTTTTTGTACAATTTTCTTCTATACATTCATCTAAATCATCATCAATCGATAAAATACAGTTTAATAAATCCTGATATGCAATATAAATAGGGTAATTATTCAGATTCAATGAATCACTTACTGTAAATGCCAGCCTTGTTTCTCTGTACAAGCGGGTGAGCTGTCCGCTGAAGATCGGGATTGTAGCGTATGTCATGTTGAGATGGAGGGATCCTCCAAATTTGGCGCCCCAAGACCTGGATAACAGCATCCCATACTTTGGAGGTGTATCAACAACAAACACATCCATCAGAATACTTTTTACAGGAGTCTGTGGAAGATTAACCACTAAATATTTAATCATACCCAAACATTAAACTTTTCTCGAATCAAAGGAATACAAATCTCCGTATGGTCGAGTAATTTCGAGACCAAGTCTATCCATAATAGCTTTGGGCATCATGTTGTGGGAAGATCTGGAATCCAACATGCAATTATGGAGCATATGATCATGTACAGTTAACGTAATATATAAAGGAGCGACAGTATCTCTGGCACCTTCAAAATGTGGACCAAAAATTATATTCAATTTATCATCTTCTAAATTTATAACATCTGCTTGACTTTCAATATCCGAAAAGTTTATCATTTTGGCAATTTTCTTTCTGTATATAGGTTTTTTTTTCAGTTCAACCAGAGGTACAAGGATCTTGATCTTATTAATCCCATTCTCTAGATTGAAATTTCTCGTTGTCTTATCGACTTCTCTGGTTTGAATTTCTATCTCCATTTTTTCTGATTTATTAGTTTGTGTTTCTTTTGTTTCAACTGTTTTTGTTTCGGCAATCAGTGTTTCAGCTCCTTTTATTTTGGTAGTCTGTGTTTCAGTTGTTGGTTGAGTTGTCTCATTTTCTTTACTTTTCAACAAGATTTTCTTCGGCTGGGAAGTTGTGATATTTCTATCTCTAGGCCTTAGATTATACTTATGTTGGAGCTCGGCCATTATATTATCAGTGATTCATTGATAAGCATAATCTTCTGTAATATTTATACTCTCATCGTTATTATACCTATATTCTACGTTTAGAGACTTTTGATAATCTTGTCTCGTCAAATAAGGTTCTTAATAATCATTTCTAAAATTATTCATATCTTCCTCTAACTCCTCAAAGTTTTGCATGTCCTCTCCTCCTATAAAATTTTCGTTCTTAAAGGGGGCCTAAATGTTTGATCTTCATTATTGACCTGTCTTTGTTGAATTTGAGGGTTAGGATTTGTTTTGAAATCTTTTCTAGGGAACTGATCATTCTTAGATTGGTCCAATTCCATTTTCGAGATTTTATTCGATAATTCTTTGATTATGTTTTCCATGTCATCTATATTATCTTCTGAGGACCTCACAGATCCAGAAGGTCCTGCTTGTTCTCTGTATCGTCTGATTTCTTTATTTCTCATTTCAAATTTATCTTTTAACTTCCCTGATGCCATCATATTTGACTCAATTTCTATAGCATCGTCCTGCATTTTAGTGAGGTCAATAGATCTCCTTTCCCTCAACAACAGAGCACAATCAGGCTCAAAAGCCCCGACACAAGTTACCTTTACTGCAGGTTGGGAGGGTTTAACCTCAGCTAAAATCTTGTTATATAAGTTTTTAAACCTTTGAGTGAATTCAAGAATTGTTTCTGAATTTTTCTTTCTTAAAGCTCCAAATTCGGTTAGATAATAAAGGTGATCTTTTCTCTCTCCCCATTATCTGAGAAAGACAATTTCTAACTCGTCATATGATCCTATGGAATATGTCGGCATCCCTCGGAACCAGGTTCTCACCTATCCTTTGAATGTTTGAACTAGGCATCTTGAATAAACATCCTCGTGCTCAAGTCCAAGGATATCAACGAATTGATCGAAGAAATTAATGTGCTCAGTCGAGGTTAAGTCTCCCTCTCCAGTGAACTTCGACATGTTTTTCGTATAGTTTTCAGCTAAATCATGGAGGGGAACTGGGAGGACCAAAGGATCATACCTAGCGGCTACTTTATCAATAATTATAGGAGGTGGCAGTGGTCTTTGACTGCCTCCTCCTCCTCCTCCAGCACTATGTCCTTCTATACCTCCACCATCGCCTTCGGCACCAACCATTGATAATATAGGGGATGAAACTTGGAGATTATAAAGAAGGTTTTCAAAGAGGTGTAGTGACCTTTTGGCTGGGTCTGGATGAAACGAAAAATTTTCAGGAAATTGACCATCAGGAGACAGGAAATCTAGAAAAGAGAACGGGAAAATGAGGACTGGTTTCCTCAGATTTACAGGATGTATACATAGGAGAACCAATAGGAGTTGAGTCAGGGTATAAGATATATTCTTCAAAAATTCATGAGGTTGGAAGCTTGACATTGGGAACTGATGAAATGTCAATTGAATCGGGTACTGAGATGGATTTTTTACCTTTATTGGTAAAGGAGACATTTTGAACAATCTCATCTTTAATCTTGGGTGAAACCAACTCGGGTTTTAGGGTTTCAGCTTCGATTCTATCAGTGGATTTTTCTCTGAAATGGAGTTGGGTGGGACCTTCTTGAAAAGTTAACTACTCAAGTAAAACCTTAGTATTATATTTGGGTTGATAAACCTTACTTGTTGATGCAATAGTCTATTTAAGATACCCCCTTGGTTTCAAAAAAATTTCAGGGTTGGATACAGGCGAAGTCTGCTTATCGTCTGGATTCTTTCGACTAAATGCCATTTTACTAGTTGTGGAGTCACCAAGTGAAAGATAAAATGTAGCCTTATAATGTATTCAATCTTTGTTCAGTATCAAAGAGAGAAACTTACCAATGTCGTTCTCCCAGGGAAAAATAACTTTGTTTCTCCGTCCCCAGCAACGGCGCCAAAAATATGTTGTTCCTGATTTTATACTTAAGGCTCAAAGCATAATGTCAGGCATCAAGAAATAAGGAAGGTTTTAATTGTTTGCTTTTTCTACCTCAGTTATGTGAGAAAAATTCCTTAAATTGAATTAATAGTATAACATCTCAAAGGTCGTCTTTCGTGTCTGAGTTAAAATTAAAAGTATTGAATGTAATGAGAGAGAAACATAAAGTTGTTATACAAAGCAAGGCACCAGTTACAGAAGAATCATGCTTTTTTACAGAAGAAGAAAATAGATCATATAACCTTAAATGAAGCATAAAACATAGCTATCTAATTGATTTACAGGTCTTATATTTACTAACAGTAAATACAGAGGAAAAATTGTTCGCTATCAGATAACTAAATGAAATGTAATCACACTAGATGTTGTACTAAATTGCAATCAAGAATTCATCAAGGAAATTTATAAAAAGATGAGGAAATGTGAAAAGACAGAAGAACACATAACTCAAACAGGACGAAATGTGGAATCTCTGGTCTGTACTTGTATTAATCCTCAATAAGGAGATTTTTCTCAATTACATATGGAAAAAACCAGCCCTTTTTCACTCCTTTGAGAATGTATTTATACAAAAGAATTCCAACCCTAGGCGGTTGGAATTCTTGTTATTTCTAAAAAGAAACGGTTACAAAATGAAAAACTTGGAATGCTTTGCTTAGTTTTCCTCTGTCTCTTTCTCATGCCAGAAAAGGCATTTTATTTTCTTATTTTCCAGCTTGGACACAGATAATCTCTAATAACGAGTTGTATACATATTACCTCATTGATTCTTTGAGGTACTAACTTTTCCTCGCTCAATACATTCGACACACCTCCCTACAAATTGTGCTACTAGTCTAGAGGGTTTTGTCATGTATTTTGCCTCAAAAATATACAACTTCTTTTCTAATTGTGGTAGTTTGTCTTCCATTCTTTTGTCTTATGAAGTCATTTATTGTAGCTGCAAATTCGGTTTCACCAGCCATCTATCTATCTGAGCGATATCAACCTGTTTTAGCTATGATATTTCAGCCTAAGTTTCTTTTGAGATTGTTTTGATATCAATTTGATGTTTTGCTACATCAACTTGTCCCAGTAATTCGAAAATATCTCCTTTTCCAAAGACTGAAGACTCTTTATTCAGTGAGTGGAAATCCTCTTCATAAGCCTCTTTGATTTCCTTAGCCGTTCTTTTACTTTCGGCTATGTTGGCCTCCCAGGTCTTCAATAGTATGTCACCTCTAACCTGCTCTAAAACAGACAACCTGGGAACTATCAGAATTTCTTCTCTAGTTGATGACACAACCGCCTCTTGAAAAGTGACTCGAGTTGTAGTAGCATGTCTTTCTCTTAAACAAATATTATCCAATTATTCATTCACCACCCAAAAATGATTTTGGATAATTTCAACCTTGTTCAAAAGGCTTTGTTGTGCTAACTCCAGCTTCTCACATATCTCCACTACTTGTTCTTGGAAAACGGTTATATCTATAACCATGTTCTCATTCAACTTCACCTTGGCCTGTAATTGCTTCACTAGTTCACTTTGTTGAATGGCCTTCCCTTCACTCGCATGTACATTTCTTTGCATCTCCTCGAGACTAGATTTTAACTGTTGAATTTCTTGTTTACCATTGGCTCTAGCCTATTCGAGACCTTTGTTGACTTCGCTTATGATGATATTTTATATAGTCCTTATCTGATTTTGTAATTGTCTTATCAATATATTTCTCTATTTCAATTGC
Source organism: Picea sitchensis (assembly GCA_010110895.2). Classification (NCBI taxonomy): domain Eukaryota; kingdom Viridiplantae; phylum Streptophyta; class Pinopsida; order Pinales; family Pinaceae; genus Picea; species Picea sitchensis. Next base: position 22,181 of record SNQJ01S0076585.1, read on the forward strand.
TCTGCTAGATTCTTGACCGACCACTAATTGGCTGTAGCGAAGGCGCCTAATGAACCAGCCATTTTCTTGGCGAGCTCTGAATCCTCCAAGTCTTGTCCATCAAATATCATCATTTTCCTTTTGGATACTACCCCTTCTTTCTGATTTGATTCCCTTCTGACTATGGCCCTTCTTTTCATGCTAAAGAAAAATTTTGAAGGAGGCATCTCTTCAAGCGGGATCGGGGTAAGATCACTTGCAAATGTAATTTCAGGACCAGGAGTTCTGAAACTTGACTGTAGAGGGGTTAGTGTTGTAATAGGACTACCTATCTCTGTGAACTTATTTCCTTCTAATGTTTTTGAGGTATCAGTAGGGGTGAATGGCGATAAAGGAGGTACCTTTTGTTTCTGTTATAGTAGTGTCTCAGATTGAACCTTTGTCTGCGGCCCTAGATATCCTACCCATGAGGCTTCTAATTCTTGTGTAGACACTTCGAGCTTATTTGGATTTATTCGGTAGTTTATTTACCAAAAGACTCTAGTTCAAAACCTAGAGGCATGGATCCTTGCACCAGAGGGGTGGTTATCAATTCTCCCTGTAGTATCTTGGGAAAACTACTACGTCTGTGCTTTTAGAAAGAGAATAAACTGGCCTATTGGTTAGGGGATAATGTCTTAACTTTGCCTTTTACCTCCTCATAAGATCTGATTCCCCTGAATATATCATCATATGGGGAATCTTCATGCATATATATTTTCATATTGCATTGAGCTAGGTGCTTCTCCACGATCTAGTATGGATCATGTCTTTTGAATTCAATGTCGACCAACTTAACATCCTCTAAAGCTGCAGCCTCTACTTTGGAATGGCCAAAATTCAACAAGGAAAACCTTCCATCCTGTAGGGGAAAGACTGCACAAAATTTCTTCTAAGATGCTTTTAGCTCTTTGCCAATGCCTCATGTTACCATTTGGTAAGCCACTTCTATGCACACTAGTCTTTCAAGAAGAAACTTTGGGAGAGAATGAGGGGAAACCGAGCATCAAAAAACCCTGATATAGGAGAAATTTTCTTCAATGAACCAATCTGCAACCTGTTTAAGGTTTCCCATAATTTGATCTAAAATTCAAGGAGGTGGATGACCATATAGTGTTTGATGAATGGGGATCACTGCATTATGGCATATTTCATTAAAGAAATCTTTTTCCTTTTCCTCCCATAGTTTGGAATGATAAAAATAGATAGGTTCGACACTGGTTAGGTTCCAACTCCAATTCATCAATGGGAATGGAGTCATAAAACAGATGGCATCCATGACATACACAGACATATAAAAATGGGCAGGTTTTCCTTTTGACTTCGCCATTTGATACTCAATAATTTCCTTGGCTAGGTTATCAGACAACATCTTAGCCTAGTCGAAAGTGAAAGCCTCAGCTACCTCATGCAAGATTGATACCCATTCCACTGGGAAATGAGTATGTCTTTTCTTTTTGAATATTCTACATAGAATAATGGCTACATAGATCATATACTCATTTAATGATGTGGTGGAATAAATACCATGGGATTCAGCTCTGAATTTCACTAGAATTCCCCACCAGGTTTTAACTATATCTGGGTAGCTTCGGTCAAATTGCACACATTATTTTTTTTCAAACTCCATCATGAACGCAGCATTATAAATATATTTTTGATCAGAGGATATCTTGTACATTACTTGGAGGTGTTCCAGCCTGAAAGATCCAACAACAACCTTTTGGTGGTTGATGATGCTCCTGGTCTGCACATCGGTGTTTTCCAGAACCTAGCTTATCATGTCATTATATGGCATGAGCTTCGGTCGTGTAGCTATTTTATGATGCTCGGAATCTGCTATAATTCTAAGTTTGGTTCCTTGAGTGTTGTTCTTTTCATCTCCAGAATCGTTTGGGCAATTTATAAATTCGTGCTCCAAGATTTCAAAAAACTGCATCAAGGATCTAAATGAATCTACAACATATGGCGTAGTATCAGACTGAACGTCTGCATTCGGATTGGAACCTTCACTGGCATCATCATTCTTCTTCAACATTTTCCTGGGTGCCATGATGTTAGAAATAGAACGTGAATATCTATTACAGGGGAGAATGTGTAAGCTTTCCTTGGATAAAACTCACTACTTTGCTGAAGGTAACAATGAAATTCAAAATAGAACATCTTTATTTATGCTCAGCTTGCATTAATTCGAGTATGCTTTTACGGATGATGAATTTATTGGTTTTAATGAGGAAATTACATCTGGTGATATGCACTCTACGCTGGAAATCATTTCTTTTGATCCATAATAAATATTACTAAATATAGATGATTCGCGCTCGAGAGTTTTGGATGGAACAAAATTGAAATATCCCAAAATCAAATGCACAAAATATTAATTTGCACTGTTAATTTCCTTTTGAGAAGTTAATTAATCATGTTTAAAACTCAATGCTTTCGGGAAATCGGGTTTTGGGATTTTTTAGATGTGATGAATGTAAAACCCCTGATTCCCAAAATGAGAAATGATTAACTTCTTTGACTTAGTTTGATTTAATTAATCGGGATTTAGTCTTTCGGCATTTTACCATTCATTTTCAGGTATCGGGATTTTGAAAGTTAAGACATAACGAAATATCTGAAACACGAAACTCCGAAGAAACTTTCAGTGGTTTGACTCATTAATTATTTGGGAGGTCCACAAATCTGAAAGATTTAATATCATTCGATCATAATGAAAACTTTATCAATGGTGAGATTCAAATGCGCGTTGCCCTTATTTAAGAAAAATAAATAAAAATTATTAAAGTCTAAAGTTTAGAAAAATATGTGTTCCAACAGTTACAATAAGCACTGCGCGAAAGAAACTAGTTCTCTATGGGCCCGGATAATCACAATTCGTGAAAGTATCCTTGGTGAAATGCTCGACGGGATAAATAGACAACATCTTAATGGACTCCTCCAATGTGCAAGAATGCCTCGATCAATGCAATTCCATCTATTATGGAGTGGTCCCAACGGGCCAATGGAGAATGTTTCGTCAATAACTGTGTTTCTATCCATTTTCGAGCATCGTTCTAATGGTCGGGACGCCTCCAATAGTGATATTGCTTCACCATGGAAAAGTGCCAGTCGATGTTGTTCTATTATTCTGGTGAGGTTCAAGTTCTGCAAACCCTCCTTCTACGAAGTCCTCTCTGGAACCTCCTGCAATTTTTCTAGTTGTGCTTTCTTCTTACTGAGCTTGCTTGCTTTCTTCCCTCTGATCTGCGTCTCTGGATTCCTCTTTCCATTATTGTTCTTATCTTTTCTTAGCATAGTAACTTCATACTATTGAGGATCCTTCACAAGGTTTGAGGACAATACTTCTTCTCTTATTGTTTCTGGAGTAGATTCTCTACTCTCCTGCATGGATAAGTTCTTTAAGCCTTCTTGTGTTCTTTCAACTTCGACAGCTAAGTCTTTGGCCCTCAGTTGCTTCGACTTGTCCTCATGTTCTTCTATTAAGCGCGCTATTCTCTTAGCCATGAAATCTCTTAATTCTTGTTTTTTCTATTCTATATCTTCCTCTCTCCTTCAGATATGGTCTCTCTCAATCCAAGTCTTTCCTAACAACAGTGCAAAAGGGGTTTTGTTCTCAACAAACTTAATGACTTCAAATTCTTCTTCTGTCAATGTTCCATGAGCACTCATAGGTACATGAGTAATTCTTCCATGTAGGGTTATCATCTTTCCTTTAAACAATCCTATTCCTCCCAATGAAGGAATCATAACAGGGTTTCCCAAAATTTCCCAAGTACTTTCTGGCATAATGTTCACCTGTGTTTCTGCATCCAATACACAGTCTATGTCGAAGTCTCCTATTCTTGTTTCTATGCACTCTTTATCTTTTAAAACCTTTGATAAGTTGATGTCTCTGTGATCATTCAATGTTTCTTTCATATTCAATAGTATAGCATCAGATTCTTTCTGGTTCTTTAGAATAGCCTTAGTTTATTGGCCTTCTTCATGGTTTTTTTGTTTCATGTTCATCTTTTCAACTTTAGCAATCATTCTAGGGAAATCTAAAACTTTGTGTCCAGTAGTCTTACAACAAAGGAAAATAGGACCTCTACCAGGGAATTCCTTAGTAAGATTTCCCGGTCTTCTGCAACTATAACAAAGAGTCAATCCTCTCTTTCTCTTAAACAATCCCCAACCTTTCCTATACTATGCACTGGGATCACAGTGATAGACCTGAAAAAAATTATTTCTAGGATCCTACATCCACTTGTTAGTCCAAAAATTCTTTCTATGCATAGGAATAACATATCTTTCACTATTTTTATCAAATCTGCTCATATCACATCTTCTTTCTTCTAGTTGTGCCCTAGTTTTTAGACTAGGACGAAATCTATCAAATATACCTAGATCCATTCTTTCGAAACAAAAATTTCCACTTATCTTACCTTTATCAGAGCACAAAGCTTTAAGATCTTACCTCTTTTCTTCAGATCGGATTTCTCTGCTTAGCACAGAGCTTCACAAGTCAAGTAGAGTATTGCACACTAGGGCAATAGATCTATGCACAGATCTTTCTCTTTTCTTCAGTTCCCAGCAATCATAGTTTCAGGTCCCGGTAACATAACCATTTGTTGGAACAGGGGCAGACCCAAGGTTCAATGCTTCAACAATGCACCAACAAAACCCTAACTATTGGCCCTTTCGGCAACACCTGCGAAGCAAATGAAGTCTCACCCGAGGTAGAGGCATGGTGGGTTGCAGGACTCAAGTGTCTACAACCTAGCTGGGAAACAGATCTGTGATCACAATGCTTTAACAGAGCACTTAGCAGTTAACATTCATTAGTCTTTAACCCTTATTCACATCGCAGGTAAAACCTTAATTACAGAAAAATGCAGTATTCGAGAAGATCTAGCACATCCAAGCACTAGCATATAGAAATAGATCAGATCTAGAATTCATTCTCATCATAAAGCACTTAATCATTCATAGATCTATCTATTATAAATGTGCACTAAGAAAATACAAGAACAATATAGCATAAATCACAATAAAACAGGATATACGTGGTTCACCCCCAATGTGGGGCTACGTCCACCAGTTGTTCATCCTCGTTATTATCTTCTTTCAATCTTCTTACATGCACAGAGCCACAAAACCAACTTTGCATAGGATAGGATATCTGTGCATACCTCACCAGATCCTCCTTCCTCGAGCTTAGTACAACACAGAGCCTCAATCACTTGCACTTAGCTCTGCAAGTTCTCAACACATAGTATGCACAGAGCCTTTACAACTAATCACACTTAGCTCATTGGATTACAACTGACTCCTTCTTATAACGCCTAGCTACTTATTTATACATTACAAAAGGGGCCTAAACATGGGTAAGACCCATGGGCCAACATCCCATACCTGTTACATAAACCCTAAACCCAAAATCCCACAAAAGGGGGTGAGATCCCGTGATCTCCTCTTCACCTAGCGCTTCGTCTTTGACTAGCCTGTCGAAGTCCCCAAAAATGGTCAAACACGACCAAGGTTCTCCAAAACTTGGTCAAGGGCCAACACTCTTGCTTCCCGAAATATTATGGTCTTGTCAAAGGTCGTCTTGTCAAAGGTTACAAGTGGAGGTTAATACCTCCTAAAGCTAACATAATATGAATATATATATACCATTATATATAACCAATATGTATACCAATATATATACTAGTATATATACTAGTATATTTACTAGGTATATTTTCTTGGTATATATATTAGTATATATACTAGGTATATTTACTTAGTATATAATACCAATATATATACGAAGAATATTTATTTAGTGTATATATAGGTATATATACTAAGTATATATACCAGTATATATACTAAGGAAATATACCTAGTAAATATATCAGTATATATATGGGTATACTAGTATATATACATGTATATATACTGGTATATATATTAGGTGTATTTATTTAGTATATACACCAATATATATATATATATACATACTAAGTAAATATACCTAATATATACTAGTATATATACTAAATATAGTAAGTAAAAATACCTAGTATATATATAGATGTATATACTTATTAAATTATATATACATTTATATAATATATATATATATATATATATATATATATATATATATGCTATATATATATATATATATATATATATATATATATATATATATATATATATATATACATACATACTAAGTAAATATATATTATATACTAGTATATATACTAAATATAGTAAGTAAAAATACCTAGTATATATATAGATGTATATACTTATTACAGTATATATCTTAGGTATATGTATTATATGTTGGTATATATACTAAATAAATATTCCTAGTTTATATACTGGGTATATATACTAAGTAAATATACCTAATATATATTGTTTAAATTTTGATATGCTCATTTAATGGACAATGTCATCTCATTGTCCTTAATACATGAGCATTCATATATGCCACCTTGAGCTACACTAAGCTTTTACTTGAGTATAGTTAGGCAAAATATACTCGGAACCAATGAATAAACCCTGTTTGATAACTACAGCAACAACTTCGATTTTCAAATTAGGCAGCTCCTTCTCAAAGGGTGCTTTAGAGATAGGAGTCTCCATGCCCGCAGGAACAAGTGCCATACATAATTAGAACAGTTCCATGGCCTGCTCTCTCTCCTCAGGCTTAAGCCATACTTAGCAGAATATCACCAAGAAGGTATATCACCAGAGAGAAATGTACCAAATATGACCACATGCCACTTATTCATCCTTTGATTCTTGGGTTACAGCTACAGCTGCATCTCCACAGACTTTAGCACTAAGCGGGTGTACAAAATGACTAAAGCGTTCTCTATTTATATTAATCACATTCAATGATTTTTTTTGGTTGGTAGGTGACTTTACAGTGAGTATAATTTTTTGTTTATCTTTTTCTGTGGAATGGCACTTATATTTCTAGAGATAATATTCTAATATTATTTATTACGTTAGATGGGCTTGTCTTCTATGGTTTCCACACATTTTTTTAATTGTTCACTTGCTTTTGAAATATTCTATTCTAGGTCATAGGTTACTGCGTGGAGGTTAATACCTCCAGAAACTACCAAAACATCAACACTCCCTCTTATCTAGGGAGGTATTAACTAAGATGTTCTTCAGCTTAGCAATGATATCAAACACATCCATCCATCTCACATGGCATGGGAAAGACTCTATGGTATTGCATACTAGTCCTAACGGTAGCATCACCATAGCCACACAACATCATACTTGATCAAACATATCATGCAACAAGTATCACCATCATAGCTTCACATTATCCATATAGATGGAAAACACCTCAACACTCTTGGTTGGCCCTCCAACTAGTAACCTTAGATGCTACTGATCAACACTCTAGCTGGGAATAATAATTTCGACACTACATGTATCGACATCTAGTTCATATATAATAATAACTCATCATCTCTACAGGGATCGATAAGAGAGCATCTTAACACTCCCTGTTAATGAGGAAGGTATTCCTCTTAGCACGATCATCATCAATGCTTTTGTGCTTCTACACACCTCGGTCATTTTCCTATTGTCAATCAGCTGGATCTATATGTCATAGTAAGTTCTGCACTTTCACTGGATTAGCATAACAACCTTCGTTGGAGTAGCATACCAACACAGGCTAGGGTAATACTAGCACGCATTGGAGTGGCAATACCAGCACCTTCTAGGGTGACATACCATCTTTAGCGTTGAATTATGCGACATGCGTTAGGGTAGCATGCCATCACCATTGAATTACCAACTGCATTGGGGTAGCATACCGATCTGGAGTACCAACCTGTGTTGGAATAGCTCCCACTACTGTGGATCTCATCACTTCCACATTAGAACACATCACTTTCCGCTATTGGGGAATACATCAATTCTCACTACTAGAGAGAAAAAATTGGACCACTCCAAGCATTCTAACAAAGGCTTGGTCAATATATATTCTACTTGTTCATCATAGCAATATACTAGAGAAAGTGTATGCAGCCATATTCTTCTCCCTGTTGTTGGGAGAATCATTTGGTAATCCCGGGCTTTGTACATCTCTAGGATGTTATCTACAACATGCTTGATCTTGTAAGATCAACTTGATTCACCACTGACATCCGTTCTGGTCTCGAAACCAAGGAAATGATATATATCCTAGTTCTTCTAACCGGCTTCCTCCTCGGTCACTGTAGAAAATTCTTGAAGCCGATGCAAATCCTCTGAATATTTGATCTAGCCTTATCAACCCATGGCATATGTTTGTCATTTTTGAAAGACGTTTCTCTCTTCCATATGAATTTGAAAGTCTACGAGTCTCCATTCTCCCTCTAAATATTGACTCCCTCGGTATGTATAATCTTAAACCATCTACTCTCCTCATGATATGGTTCATCAATGTTGCATCCTACAAAGTTTCATGGGACCATGTTGGTCTCTTCTTAGTTCTTGCAATATTGATTTTGGGTGAGCCCATACGATCTAGTAACTCTTCTTGATGATATGAATAATGATCAAATGAACTAGAGGGATTTATTCGGTCATCTTTGGATCCTTCCTTACAATCAATCTCCATATAAGATACTATGTATCTTGAAAAATTACCCTTCTTCATATTCTTCTTCTTTGGTATGGATGTATATGGTCGTGTATACAACTTCTTATCTTTGGATGGTCTGCTCCGTATCAAACTAGAGACCATCTAATATGTTGTCTCCTGCAACTATCACTATATCTTTCCTCAGACTTATCACTTGTGACCTTGCCCGAACAAGAACAATAAGAGGAAAACAATAGACAAGAATAATTCTCTTATAATAATAAAAGCAAAGAACGAGAACAATAATATCAATAGCTCCTTCTCAAAGCTATTTCTTGTGCCTGGCCTAAAACAAGAACCAAAATAAAGAAATACAATAATAAGAAATGGAACACTCTTGTAGTGTTTTGATCAATCATTTCTCCATGTAGTAACTTGTCCGGAACAAGAAAACAAGAATTAAAACATATAATTGCATTTCATAAGAGTATATCTATGTCAACAAGAATAAAAAAAAACAATCTCCTTGAAATTGTCATCATTTTATTACCAAGGTGACCTGTCTAGAAGAAACAAAAGGAAATATCTCCTAGAGGAGATGTTAGTTCATCTTGCAGACAAGTACAATAAGAATTTATATCAATAATACTCACATGATGTCAAGTATTCATTGTATTTAGTAGTAATAGAACCTTTCAAGGAATGTTGTCACAACTAGTCATGTGGAAATTATCAAACGTGATATGTGAAAATTGGAAACTTATTAATTTAATAAAACACAGGTTTACAGGTCTTATCTTCAAGAGCAGTGTTGTTGATTTTCTTCCTAAGTCTCCTTTACTCAAGATGAGAAGTATTATCTTCAACATGTCCTTGTACTTAAGACAATATGCCTTCTAGACAAAATGCGAGTTAGAGAGTATAGTGCAAATAAACTCTAAAGTCGCAATCTTAACCAATCTAATACTTTGACTAAGTTAGTTTCTAACTTCAACTGAGCAGAGGTTAGTATCATAATCATAATTTCAATATATCAAAATACAACTATATGTTCATAAGGTCACAATAATTCCACATAGCAAGCTAAGAGGCATATGGCATAATCAAACTGCTTGGAGTGTGTTGTTCCTCTCAATATGTTGAATCTGAGATCTTTATGGATCTATGATTATTTCTTGGACTAGAAATCCCTTCTCCTTCAATCACACTCAAAATAGTGATACATTTTAAACATATATAAGTACATACCTCGGACAACGGCGTGGTAGAGAGACAAATAGTGGCACCATCCGGTAGCAATGACAAGTAATGATGAAACCTAAAACTTCAAAGTGCTCCATATTGCAATCTAAAGGTAATTGCAGATGCGTTAGGGTAAGGCACACTAGAAAAACAAAAGATTAGGCCCAACGTTTCATAGAAAATTTATTGCAACTGGTGCTGCAATTGGTGTTGTAACTGGTGCTGCAACTGGTGCTATAACTGACACTACAAATGGTGGTGAAACTGCCACTAAGGAACTGGGATGAAGGAACTGGCATTGCAAACCTATGTTTTTTATGAGGAAACCCTAACATCTCAACTTCTTAAATTTATAGATCTGATCTGAGGAAGAGATGCACCCTACATAGGCCACCTTCTTAGTGAGTTTAGTAAGTTCTCAATGAGCTTAGCAGTAAAGGCCGAGGATCTTCCTTCCGGCCAGTTATTTGTTATGAAAGAATCCTTCTCTGACACCATGTTGAAATTTTGATATCTTTCGTTTAACCATAGACAATGTCACATCATTGTCACCCAACCATAGGCATTCATATATGCCACCCCGAGCACACTAACTTTTACTTAGAATAATTCCAGCAGTCCTACTCCAAAACCAATAGATAAACCCTAGTTTCTAACTACAACAAAAACTCAAGACAAGTAGAGTTCTCCCTTCTCCAAAGGTAGCACACACGATAGAGTCTCCATATCCCTGCCAAGGAACAAATGCTATACAAGCTGCAGTGAACATCTTCTCTCTCTCTCTCAAACTTGTGCCATACTTAGCAATAATATCTGCCAAGAATATCACCAAGAGAGAGAGAGATCAAGACCAAGAGATGGCCATGCGCCCTTATTCCTCCTTGTAGCTCAAACCGTCTCTCTCCCCACAAGTTGTGCACTAGCGGGTGTACAAATGAGCTAAAGCGTCTTCTATTTATATTAATATGTCCGGTGGCTTTTTTGGATGGACCGACCTGACTTTCAAGTAATTATATTTTATGTTTATACTTTTCCTATAGGCGGAAGCTTATATTTCTAGATATAATATTCTAATATTATGTATTATAACTGAAACTAGACTTGTCTTACAGGGGTTTCCACACCTGTTTAATAGTTCACTTTCTTCGAAATATTCTATTCTAAGTCATAGGTTACACACATGGATGTGTACCTCTCTTAGCTACCAAAACATCAACATTTATACTGGTATATATACTAAATATAATAAGCTAAAATACCTAGTATATATATTGATATATATCTTGAGGTAAATATACAGTATATATACCGATATATATTTTTAGTACATATATTTGTATATGGTATATATATCAACATCTACTTGGTACATGTGTTAATAATATACTAGGTATATGTGTGAGTATATATTGAAGTAAATATACTAGTATATATACGGTGTATATACTTATTACAGTATATATGCTTAGTATATATCTTGGTATATGGATATAATAGAGCATATACTTGTGTCAATAATATACTTGATATATTTGTTAGTATATATATTAAGTAATATACCTAGTATATATACCGATGTATATATGTTTATTACAATATATATCTTGGTATTTAATTAATATGGTATATATACCAGTGTATATGCTAAATAGATATTCTAATATATATCTTTGGTATATTTATAATATGGTATATATACCCGATTATTATATACTAAATAGATATTCTAATATATGTATTGTTATATACTAAGTAAAATATGCCTAGTATATATATATATGGAATATATATAAGAAATTATATATACTTATTATATATACCAGTATATAAATAATGTATGGCGATATATATCATAGTAAACTAGATATCTGGAGTATATACTGGTATGTTGATATATATCACAGTATATATATAGGTATATATATATTGTAATTATATTTACTTGGTATGTATACTAGGTATATTTACTTAGTATAAATGCCAATATATACTAAGAATATTTATTTAGAATATATATGCGATATATATACTTATATATATAGGTCGATATATATACCTAATATATATATATTAAAGTAAATATACCTAGTATATATACTTGTGTATATACCGGTATATATACTAAATAAATCTTCTTAGTTTATATACTAGTATATATACTCTGGCAATAAATATACTAATATATATATATATATATATATATATATATATATATATATATAATAAGAGCGTATGTACTTGGTATATGTGTCAATAATAAAGTCGGTATATATATTAAGTAAATATGCCTAGTATATATGCTCTTGGTATATATAATTGGTATATATACCATTATGTATACTAAGTAATTATACCTAGTATATATCTTTCGATATAGTTGGGTTGTTATATTCTTTACTTTGATGAAAATCTGGTGGGGAATTGGATCAATAGCAGAAATTAGAATTAAATTGACCCGAGATGAATCAAAAAGTCAAAATATGTCAGTGGAAAATCAAGTGACAAGAGGTCAAGTTTGGGCATGGCTTGATCAACTCTGAGACCAAATGAAGTGATCACGGGAGCATCGCTCATGTCGGCCGGCGTGCTGACCAACCGGCACATCGATGCATTTAATGGAGAAAGGAGGCATGACCCTCTCAATTTTAATTTGAAATTTCAATAAATGTTGTAAGGATTTTAATGCGAGACCATACCTTTGCTGGTGGTGGATTTGAGAGTTTGCTAATGGTTACTGTGACAAGCCCAAGGCAGTAGTAAGGCCAGGCATCCATTTAATAATGTAAGCCATAGGAGCAGCTCTATGATGGGATATTTCGAGAGGCAGTGAGGAGTTGAGATAGCTTCGAGAGCCCTCTTTATGAGTAGGAGAGAATGGGAGAGAGAGACCCGGGCGAGAAAGGTCTCGAGAGGAAAACTAAGACACATTGCGAGTCCATTGCTTGTAAACTTACCTTGTACAAGCATTTTGAATTAATAGAAGAGTATTTTTTCCTGCCATGAATTATCTATGTGTTTGCATGTTTTATGAATTTCATGTTTTGAATGCATAACTAGTGAAGCATTTCATAAGTTTCAATTTATTCCTATCTTGGAGTTTTCGAGTGCAACGAGTGCACATAGTCACCTGAGTTTGCATTGTGAGGTGAGACAACCTCGGGAAATCTCAAGAGATAACATTGAACCTTCATCATTAGAGGTGAAAGGAGTGCACAGAAGAAAGAACTCTATCTGAGTTGAGAACGAGAACTCTTGAAGGCTGGAGAGATCTACCAGTGTTGAGTGAGTGCATAGAGTGCACTATGGAACTCTATTTAGAGATCAGAGAGAAGAAGTGTCGAGGAGAAGACACTTACGGAGTTTTACAGACACTGGCAGGCTGCATGAGTATTAATATCGGCGAGGAAGAATGCCAAGTGGTAAGGAGTTTTATTTTTCCAAAAAAATTCTATAGAATCTAAGTTATTCCGAAATCTCGGGGAGCACCAAAGTGTGCAAAGTGGACTTGTTCTAGTCCATGGCTCATAAGAGAAAGCACAAAGAGCGTTACCTGAGAGAACCTTTCAAGGTTTGGTGTGGCAAAGCTCAGGGGAGGGGCGTTTCCTATGTCTTGCGATGAGACCCCAGATGGGGCTCCACAGAGGAAGAGTTGAAGTCGAGAACTTGAGACTTAGAAAAATATATTCTAAGTCAAAAGCCAAGAAAGATCAGGAGGAAGAGAGAAAGTGACCGTTGGATCGACCTTGGGGAAAAGATACGGACGTTGAATCTACATCCGGTACATAGGATGAGAGAGCACAAGGAGGATAGATCTGAACCATCATATCTAGCACCAGTGATAGTGGATGGGATCTAGGAGAAGATGCAAGGGTTTTAATCCATGGGAAGTTGCACAAAAGGGTAGAATGGACGACATAAACTTCAAGGAGAAGTGTCAAGTTATGCAAATGAGTCATTAGGATCCAGGAAAATGTGAAATGCGAGGTTCAAACCTTGTAACATTAGAGGGAAGGGGACTCGTCAAGTCCCAAAAGCATGGTGACCATCCAATTTGGAGGGCAGTGGCATAGATCCTGAATCCATTTCCTTGGTCCCGAGGTGCATTGAGGTTGGGAGAGCGGAACAAAATTCTTGGTTTCAGTCTAGAGTTGTGGTAGGAAGGAGATCCAAGCCATGGGAGAGCCGTTGGATCCCGAGAAGCTTTACAAGTGGTATCGTGTATTGGGGGTTCGAGGGTTGAAAGAATTTATTTTATTTTAAAAGTCATGAAGTGTTGAGAGTTGAGGGTTCGTGTGAACACGCGTGCTTTTATCCCGTGGGCGAGGACCGCGTAGTTGATAGGTAGCATAACAACAAATGCCCGAGAGAAAGGTGGAAGCGGGTGGCAGGTGGTGGACACATGTCACCTTAGAGCTAACCCATCTTTGACCTTTCGCGTTTCAGGGTTTCACAAAGGAGGACACGAGGGTTCAACACTCCAACTCCTGAAGTCCTGAGTTGTGAGTAGTACTATAGGAGTCAACCCATCACTGACTCATCATGCTTCAGGATTTCGTAAAGGAGGAGCACGAGGCTCCAACCTCCAACTTCAGCGAGGATTCGCGAGTTGCGAGTAGTGCTAGAACTTAACCCTAGCCGGTGGTTATGTGTGGAAAGCACTAACAAGGAGGAGCCATACCCATATGCATCTCCCGGTATCGGCGTTTGGAGAAAAGAGAGTCGAGATTCTTGAGCTCTACGAACTTCGATATCACGAGTCACAAAGGGCACTTGCGTTAAGGCCCAGTTGTGGTCGCAAGAGGATGTGAGGCTTGCACCTAGTGTTAAGTTGTGTAGGGAGAGTTTTCATGAAGGACATGTGGATTCATTCAAGGGGGTTCGCGGGGGAGCCCGAAGAGCCATTTTGACTCAGAAGAAGATGCAGGGCACGAGGGGTGTGAGGACCACGGTGAGGTAGAGTGCATCCAGTGGTGTCCAGGAGCCATTTTCTGTCACGTAGATTGTGGCCAGGAGGGAGGAAAGTAGATAAAGAAAATACTCACATACACGCCATCTAGTGGTATCAGAGAAGAATTTTCTGTTTGTATATCGAACAAGAGGAGATTTTGTGAAGGGATATGATGCGATGCCATCAAGTGGTATCAAAGGATTTTAATGCAGCAGATTCCGGATAAAAGAGAGAGAGGAGACCGTTACTTTGTTCAAAGGAAAAGGAGAGACGATGGGAGAAATTATGGTAACATCAAGTGGAATCAGAAGCAAAAATTCATCTGAATGGAGCAGGTGAAGAAAGAAGTAGAGTGTTAAAATATCTGTAGTGATTGTTGCAAGGTGTGCAGCAAATGATAGACAACCAAGTGAGTTGTAGGAGGACATGGAGATGCTCGGGGCGTGAGTGATCCATCGCGAGAGGAAGCGCAAGATGGAATATGGCTCTTGAAGGCCATGAGCATGGTGAAAGAGAACAACTAGAGATGAGTAAGCGAGATTGACAAAGAACTTCGTTGAGATAAGGAAATAATGCGTTGATTGACATTGAAGATGCATTAGGAAACAAAGGTACTCTGGAGGTACGAATGGCCTCTGAACAAGAAATCCAAATAACACATTCCAGAAAGTTGTTATCCAAGAAACAACGACAAGAGTTGAGGAAGTGGTTGACGCATATTGAAACCCTCAGTGACACGAGTTGGTTTTCATCGTGAGCGAGTTGGAAAACCCTTAGTGATAGGAAGAAGATCAAATCAAGTCCTCATGGTACCGAGGAGAGGCGTGAATTTTAATTGTCAGTGGAAATGAATGAGATCCTTTGGAGGATCTCATAGGCTGTCAAGAGGACAACAGGGAAAATTCATATTGCAGTGGGTAATGGTATAGATAATAGAGGATCTAAACTGCAGTGGGCAAAGTGAACTTTTCGAGGTTGCGAGGAATTAGAATGGGAAGAGATCATTGGGAGGTATCGCGTCTTGCGAGGGGAAGTAGTGCTGAAATTTAAGATTTCCAAGTGGGCAATGAGATGGGATCCTTGGATCTCATAGACTGCCAAGTGAGCAGCAGAAAATTCCCAAATTTCGAGGTGGGCAAGGGAGAAGAAATGAAGATTATGCAGAGTCTCATGGACTGTTGAGAGTTCATGTTAGCAGGAAGTGATGATAGGTGAAAATTCATGTGGTTTTACAGACCATGTGAATGAATATGATGACAAGTTAAAAGCTTGCACCATCAAAGAGGATCCCGGAAAAACATTGATGATTGGGGGCTAATTCTACTAGATAGCCCAATTGAGAGCCAAGAGCATGTGTTCGCGGTCGCGGCAATAGAAGAAGGATAATAGCGAGGCGTGAGAAGGAATAAATGGAGTAGACAACGTGTTTTCCCTTCTGGGAGAAGAAGATCATTCAATTGGAAATGCTCAAAGAATTCGCGTGGGAAGGCTGACGAGGAGATAGTACTGACAGCAGGAAACTGAGTAGAAGCGGTGACATGGATTTTGTTGATCGTGTGAGTGGAAGCCACTGGAGAGAAGGTGATGGTACCGCTTGCATTAACAAGCTAAGTTGGAAGAAGGTAGATTGGAGCACTTCTGGCAGGAGAAGTTGGAAGAAGTTGGAAGTATGTCAGCAGGAGAAATGGTAGTATCATAACTGCCATAGGAAGAAGCTAAGTAGTAGTTCAATGAGGAGACTATAGAGCTAGAGTCTACAATAGAGTGGCCACATAATGTCACAAAGAGAGATAAATATAGCAAAGGAGATCGAGAATATCTTCCCACTGAGAAGACATAAATGACGAAGGCATACAAAGAGAGCCGATACTAGAGGCACGGGCCGAGGTAATTGAAAGAAATCAGAAGGTGATGTTGGTCGGTGACAGAGACTTCCGACAATGAAGCTGAAGCCGAGAGGGGCACGCAGAGCGAGTGAAGTAACAACAACAACAGCGAAGCGAGGAGGAGGCGGTCTGGATGGCTCAAGGGAAATTCCCGATCGAGGTGGATTTCAACAGCGGAGAAGAAGACTCCTTGATCGAGGAGATCATGATTTTTCAGTGAGGTATGATGCAAGAGCATCCTCCCATGTCGGCGGCGTTTGACCAGCAGCACATCGATGCACGCATTTAATGGAGAAAGGTAGAGGCACAACCCTCTCAATTTGAAATTCAAAATTTCAATAAATGTTGTAAGGTTTGTAATGCCCGGATGCGCCTTTAATGCGAATTGTAGTAGTTGAGGTTTCCTTTAATGGTTACTGCTGACAAGCCCAGGATGTAGTTAGGACTAGGCATCCATTTTATGTAATGTAGCCATAGGAAGCACTCTGTGATGGGATAGCTCAGAGACGGTGAGGTTGAGGATAAGCATGAGAGGCCTCTTTGTAATGTAGGAGAGAGATAGGAGGAGAGACGGAGAGTGAGAGGGTCACCGAGAGGGAGCTGAGACTTGTTATAGTGCAGCCTTTGTAAACACCTTGGCATAGACATATAGATTAATAGAAGAGTAGTTTTCTTGCATATTGTCACGTATGTGTTTTGCATGTTTTATGTATTTAAATTGTTTGAATGCATAACTGGTGAAGCATTTCATAAGTTTCAATTTCTTCTGTCTTGGAGTTTCACGAGTGCAAGGAGTGCATAGTCCACAAAGGTGTGCATTGTGAGAGGTGGAACAGCCTGAGAGCTCGAAAAGAGGATAGAGTTGAACCTTCATGTGAGTGCAAGGAGTGCATAGGAAGGAACTGCGATGCCGAGTTGGGAAGGCGAGAACCTCTTGAGAAGGTTCTCGAGAGCTCTACCAAGAGGGAATCGAGCAGTGCATAAAGTGCACTAGGGAACTCTATTTCAAGGATTCGGAGAGGATAAGTTTTGAGGAGAGACACTTACAAAGTTGTTGAACACTCTGTAGGCTGAACAAGGTGTGCATCGTGAGAAGAACTTGCAGTGGGCATGGGGAGTTTTCTTTTCGGAAAACTTCTACGTATCTAAGTTGTGAGAGTAATCTTAGGAGCACCAGAGTACAGAGTGGACTTGTTCTAGTCCATAATCCTGAGAAGAAGTACAAACGGCACAAAGAAAACCTTTTCGGCGTTGAGTTGACAAAGCTTAGGAGGGGGGAGCGTTTCTATAATGCGGATGAGACCCAAAGGAATCGGGCTCACAAGAGAAGAATCAGGTGGAGACCTTCGGAACTTAGAAAATCTTATAAGGTCAAGAATCCAATAAAACTCGGAAGGAGAACTACAGTCATTGGATGGAGCGGGAAAGATTTGGACCGTTGAATCTACGTCCAAACAACAGGAGGAGAGAAGTGCAGGAGGATAGCGTCTGAATACATCACAGATCAGCACCAGGAGGCGATAACCGTTAGATCGAGAATGTGTGAGGGGTTTAATCTTTGGGAAGCCACACAGAAGGGTAAAACAAATGGTAGAAACTTAGAGGGAGAAGTGTGGGTTGTAGGTAGTCGTCGGATATAGAAAAGTTGTGCGAGGTTTAAACCTCATAATAGAAAAAGGAAGATGACTTGTCAAGTCTTGAAAGCATGAGGACCATCCATTTTGGAGGATAACTAGTAGAGATCTGGATCATTTATATGAAATTAGGAGGTTAAGTGGGTTTGGAGGGAAAACCAAATTCTTGGTTTTGAGAAGTCCCAAGTTGCGAGGAGAAAGGAAGATCAAGCCGCGGGAGAACCGTTGGATCAGAAACTCCATGTGGTATCGCGTATCGGTGGTTTGGGGTTGAAAGAATTTCTTTTTAACTATAGAAGTCGCGAAGTGTAAATGCAGAGGTTCATCGAACACATAGCACATTCATAAGGTGGGGACCGCGTGGTTGACAAGTAGCATAACAACAAATTCCGGAGAAGGTGGGAGCGGGTGATAAGTGGTGGACACATGTTATCTTGGAAGGAGCCAACCCATCTTTGAACTTTCACATTTTGAGTTTTCAAAGGAGGACACGAGGGTTCAACACTCCAACTCACAAAGTCATGAGTTACGAGTAGTGCTAGAGTCAACCATCGTTGACTTATAAATTGTGAGATTTGTAGGAGGAGCGAATCTTTCTCAACTCGTGAAGTCACGAGGAGTTCGCAGTAGTGCTAGTATAGCCCTAGCAGGTGGTTATATTAGTAGGCTAACAGGAGGAGCCATACCCATATCACATCTCGGTTATCAGAGGTTTGGACCAAGAGGAGTCGAGAGTCTTCGACCCATGAACTCGTGAGATTGTGAGTCACGAAGGGTGCTTGTGCTAAGACAAGGTTGTGGTCGCATAGAGATGCCAAAGGCTGCCTGGTGTTAAGTTGCACAAGTTGGGTTTTCATGAAGGACACGTGGATTACGTTCAAGGGTTCCACGATGGGGAGCAGAAGAGCCGACCCCAGCTCGAGAGAAGATCGATTCGAGGGCAGGTCGCCAGAACTATACTGAGGCTGAGGGTCTACATCATGAAGGCGGTGATCAGAATAGTGTCATTAACTGAGTCAATTATGTGAGAATCGGGGATTTCGCGGAGTTGTAGCCAATTATATGCATGGATTTGTAACCATTTTTTAGCGCCAACTTTTTAGGTTTTTTCTGTAAAATCCTATAAAGAGGCATGTTGTAGATAGTAAAGGATGATGTTGTTGTAAGGTAATCATTAGAATTCACTTTTCGAGGTTAATGCATGTGTAAGTGTAGTTTGTTGGTCATGCATATGTAAGCGAATGTGGTTGCAGGGTTGTTCTTTCTGATTGAGAGGCTATGATGTCGATTTTGTCTTAGGTTTGGACCAATTTTAGACATGTAACATTTTATTACGATTGAATAAGACAAGAAAAGAGTGATATAACACTCAAAGGAATGTTGGTTTCCCAGTTAAGTTCGGGTAAAAAATATGGTGTCTTTGTGTGATTACTTGTGTCATTTGCGTTCTTGATTAAATTATTCTTCTCTTCTACTAGGATTAGTGTAGAAGTGTCTTTCATTTCTTTGGCAGGTATATATATAGAGCATATATTTGGTATATGTCGATTATATATACTCATTATTATAATTATGCCAGGTGTACCTAGTATACTATGTACATTGATATATATACTTAATATAATATATATATAATATAATATATATACCACTATATATACTAAGTAAATATACCTACTATATATATCAATATATATACTTAATATATATCTGGTATATGGTATATATGTCGATATATTGATATATATATATATATATATATATATATATATATATATATATATATATATATATATATATATACTAAAAATAAATATACCCTAATATGTATATGCGATATATATACTTAATACAACATATATATTGGTATATATACTAGGTATATTTGTTGGTATATATACCGATATATACTAATTATATACCAATATATATACTCGATGTGAAAAACCTTGGAATACTAATTATATACCAATATATATACTCGATGTGAAAAACCTTGGAATGGTTCCATATTCCTATTGTATGTAAGATATTCTCTCTACACAACATGTGGGATGGTTTAGAATCCAATGGATATCCATTTCTCTCTTAGACCATATTTGTGGCCTTAGAACTTAGGTTTTTTCCATTGAGATCCATTCCTTGTGTGAAAAACATTGGAATGGTCCCATATTCCATTTATAGACAAAAGATTTCATCTACCCAACATGTGACTTGATTTAGGGATTCATGCATGAGCCATGAGCCTTAAAAGTATCTTTTAGTGCCCACTACCTTGGTTTTCATCCCTAAACTATAGTTAGGGCCTTCAAACCCATCCTTGACACACAAAACCTCAAAATGGTCCTTATATCAAATTTGTAAGTCAAAGATTCTCTCTACAAGGCCTATGTCATGGTTAACTAGGGCCCCATGCATGGTCTATGAGATTTAGAAGATATTTTAGGTCTCATGACCCTATTTTTCATCCCCAAACCATGGTGAATAGGGTCCACATACCTATCCATGACATGAAAAAACTCAAAATGGTGTCACATCAAACTTGTGCTCATATCCAATGAATGGTCCATGAGTACTAGAAACATTTGGTAGGGTAGCCTGACCCATGATTATTATAATACACGTGTTTGTGTGAACATTTATGAAATATAAGCTATTATAAATCACAACACTTCCCTTTTATCGAGCTCTAAGAAATCTGTATATTTTTTATGCTACCATGCTAGTGTTGGCTTGAAATAGAGAATGGTAATCTATAGCTAGGGCCTTAAAAACCTAAAAATGTATCATATACCCAATTTGTAAGCCACGTATTCTCTCTACAATCCCTATGTGGTGGTTAATTAGGGCCCCATGCATGGATCGTGAGCTCTAGAAGCATGTTTTATGCCCCATGACACTATTTTTCATCCCCAAACCATGGTCAACAAGGCCCACAAACCTATCCGTGGTGTGAAAAAATTGGAAATTGTTCCCTATTAAACTTGTACCCATATCTAATGAATGATCTAGAAACATTTGGTAGGGTAACATGACCAATTATTATTATAATATATGTGTGTGTTAAAAAATATTACATATTGTTGGAAATATCACTGAGAGGGGGGGGGTGAATCAGTTATGTATATAAGCTTGAAACTTTTCTTGTTATTTTCTGATTCTTTCCAGATTATTATTTAATGTGTTGCTGATAACTTAACATTCATAGATATACAATTATCAATCACACAAAACACACAGAGACACTGATTTTCTTGAGGAAAATCATAAAGTGTGAAAACCTGTTCTTCTTAGGATGTCAATCAAGCTCCAACTTTCAGGTACATCACAATCTTTGAGCTCCAACTCAAATATGAGGCTACAACCTTTGATAGCAAGCTACAACTTGCATAGAGCACCAACTCTCATATTTATCTAGCACCAACTAGATGGAAGCACCAATTCCCAGGTTTCTCTAGCACCCACTAGATGGAAGCACTAACTCCCAGAATATCTTCTAGCACCAACTAGAATTTAAAGGAATTCAATCCTCCCTAGCACTACCCTACCACCTTGATTGAATCTTACAAAAATTTACTTACTTGCTATGTCTCTGATATGGTATGTTACAACGCCATGTCTCCTCTGCCTTCTTTAGCTTCTATGCTCTGTTCTACTTTTGCATCGTTCTTCTTATCTATTATGCTCTTCTTCCTTATGCACTCAACACCACAACTTGTTCAACTTCTCTTATGTCTTTTATGCTTTGTGCTACCTCTGCATTCTCTTCACTGCGCCACAGATCTCCCCTTCTGGTTATGCATTGCGTCTCCTTCTACCCACATGCATCACTATTGAAAAAAACACACTCTCTTCTTTGTTCTGCATGTCTTTCTCACACCCAATTCTCTGCCAGATCATCATAATAACTCTTCATCTTCTCTGGTGGTTATTCTGAATCTATTCATCATTAGTGGTGATTATCCAAATATTCCTTGGCTTCTCTAGCAGTCACAACTCTTCATCTTCTCTCTCAGTTACAGCCAGTCATTTTTGGCTTCTTTGGCTTCTAAGCCCCTTCCTTCATGTGACCATTAGTGGCGACCATACGCCTAACCAATAGGCACTTCGTGACTCATGACTTCGGGAATCTTGGTATGAGACATCTCGATTCTCCCAACTCCTTATATCTGAAGTGGAGCCTAGTGATGTGCTAGCTCCTCCCTTAACCTTCGCTGATGTGACCATGGTTGTGACCACAGGCCTAACTTTTGAGCACTTCACGATCTCGGTCTAGCAAGTTCTAGCTCCTTCTTTTGATATGACCTTGGACGATGATCTCACATGACCACGCGATTGCAGGCACAACCAAAGTCAGTTTGAGGGAAACCCGCTTTTCACCCCGCAATTCACTACAGAGCTCCATGTATGCCTTTGGCGATATCATGGTTTTGATTGCGGCCCGCTTAAGAAAAATTAACACCTGAGCATGTTCTATCCCCACAATTGAGCATGAAAATTAATCTCCAATCCCTTGGCAATGCTACTCGATCAACGACAACTATATGCCTTCCTTTCCTCCTTCCGCGCATGATCTCGAATCTCCATGATCTGTCGACACGTAGCTTCCTTCCAAATCAACGACTATGATTTATTTCGTGATCCGGGCTTTGGGAGTTTCAACTATCAAGCCCTTCTTTCCTCCATACATCAATCTTCCAGAGTTGACAATCCACTGACACATGTCCCTCTCAGATCAACGGTCAAGATCTCCTTCAGGTCTCCGGACTCCGGAGATTTCAAATCTCAACTTCTTGTTTATTCTGACTGGATATCTTTTGAAATGGAAGATCTGCTGACATTTGTCCTCTTTAATCCAACAATTATCCTCCGCTCTAGGACTTCTCCCTTTGGCATTCTCAGATTTCAGTCTCTCCTCGCTCGGCTTCCCTCTGAGTGTTTTACCCAGAGCTTGTGATCTAGTGACACCTGTCCTCTCGCAGATCAATGGCTCCCAGTTTCTTTGGTTGTTCAGGCTTCAGCGATTTCAAAACTTTTTTCTTCGCATTTTCCCAGATTACTTCTGCCCAAATGTGTAATCTTCTGACACGTAACCCTCCAGGAGATCAATGACCAAGGTCTTCTTCAAGTCTTCGGCGTTCAGGAGCTTCAGACTATGTCCCTCACGACTTCGGCTCTTCGTCCCTTCGGCACTTCATCCCTTCATGACTTTCATCCTTCGGCACTTTGGCTCTTTGAGACTTCGGCCCTTTGAGCCTTCGGCACTTTGACCCTTCGCAACTTCGGCCCTTCGTAACTTCGGGACTTCAAAGATTTTTTCATTTGTTGGTGGTAAAAATCTCGAAGCAAATCTCCCGAAGTGATGTAATATTACACACGTCACCTATTGACTTGGCACGGGCTGAGTGGTTTCCATGTGTCACTCACTGACATGGTCTGCCACATGTCCTTGATGACATGGTCTTCCACACTTCCTTTCTCATGTGGTCTGCCACATGTCCTTGCTAACGTGGTCTGCCACATGTCCTTGAATCAGACGGTTGAGGCTTACTTCGGGTCTTTACACAGAGTCCACAGATTTACACCACGTCTCTTCTGGATCAGACGACCTAGATCCACTTCGGATGATCCGACACTTGAAATTTACTCTGAACGATCGGACGGCTAAGATCTATTTTAGATGATTAGACGATCGAGATTTACTTCGACTCTCCATCTCTCCAAGCTTCAGGGATTTCAAATCTCAAACTGAAACTCTCGAAGTGATTTCTCCAGAGCGTAACCTCCTCACATATTTAGACCTGAAACGAATGTTTTTCGTTGATCAAGATCTGAGATCAACGGCTTGATTTGTCTGTGATGCAACTTTGCCTTGGATTAAATCCAACGGATCTCCATCTTTTCTTATCCTATCCTTCCATTTATTTCGATCCGACGGCTGATGGAAATTTGGGTGATCGAGATCTCAGATCGCATCCCTTTCTTATCCTGTCCTTCCACTTAAATCAATCCAATGGCTGATGGAAATTCATATGATCGAATTCTCAATCATTTTTCCCCTCTTATCTTATCCTTCCATTAATTCAATCTGACGGTTTTTGGTCCTCTCGATCGGTGATCCAACGACCACTATCTCTCTTCCTCCTGAACTTATGATCTCTCTGACCTATAAGGTTTTCTAAGTGTTCACAGGTCCTGACCTTTTCTCCTCCTACGAGTCTATCACTTGGACCTCGTCTGCACTTCTGGAAACTGCTATCTCTTATGAGATTTCTCATCTTCTGTGCTCTCGAGGTTTGGTTTGTTGTTGTTCTTGCCATCAATGACAAGCACATTCTTTCTATAAACATGCCAAAAATATCCCCCTTTGGCATTGATGGCAACCCTGAAAGGCTGCACTATTTTTCTTAGACCTCCAACTGTAGCATACAGACAACACCTTTTTCTCCCCTTTTGACATCAATTTCAAAGAAAATAGAGAGTGTCTCTATGTTCCCCCTGATTATATATACTAGGATCACTCTCCCCCTGATTAGATAGACTATTTTAACTTGATAACAGGGTCATGCCCAACTTCTGGCATAGATACTCAAATTGAGCTTTTGCAAGCGGTTTAGTGAAGATATCAGCAATCTCATCTTTGGATGGAATAAAATGCAAAGAAAAAATAGTGTTCATTACCTGTTCCCTCAAGAAGTGATACTTGATGGGTATATACTTGGTCTTGGAGTGAAATACAGGATTCTTTGACACATTGATTGCACTAGTATTATCACAATGAATTGGGATCGGTGCATTATACTTTACCTCCAAGTCTGCAGATGTTTGAATCATCCATAATACTTGGGTACAACAAGTGGTAGCTGCAATGTATTCATCTTCTGTAGTCGATAAGGAAATGGAACATTGCTTCTTTCTCAACCATGCTACAAGAGAATCTCCTAAGAAGAATGAAACTCCACTCGTGCTTTTCCTTTCATCCACGCAGTTAGCCCAATCAGCATCTAAATAGATTGATAGTTGAAAATTTTGATTCCTAGGATACCATAGGCCATAGTTCATTGTTCCTTTTAAGTAACTGAATATTCTTTTGATAGCTAAAAAATCACTCTATTTAGGTGCAGCCTGATACCTTCCTACCATTCCAACAACATGCATTATGTCTGGACGGGATGTTGTGATGTATAATAGGTTGCCTATCATAGACCTATATGAACTCTGATCAATATCAGGTGAGTCATCATTCTTGTTTAAATTGCATCCAGTGACCATAGTTGTGCTCATAGGTGTAGAATATTCCATTTGAAACCTTTTCAACATTTCTCTTAGATATTTCTCCTATGAAAGAAATATTCCTTCAGAACTCTGAGTAATTTGCAGACTAAGAAAAAATGGCAGTTCCCCTATCATAGACATTTCAAATTTAGACTGCATGGCAGAAGAAAACCATTGTACCAATGAAGCATTATTGATACTGAAGATGATGTCATATACATAGACCAACACAATGAGCAAATCATTACCCTATGTTTTGATATATATATTGTTGTCAATTTTTCCTCTCTTGAACCCTTTGTCTTGGAGATACTTATCTAGTCTGTAATACCAGGCACGAGGATCTTGTTTCAACCCATATAAGGCTTTATTCAGCTTGCAGACAAATTCAGGGTTATCTAACAGTTGGAAACCCTCTGGTTGTTCCATATAGACTTATTCTTTTAGATCTCCATTTAGAAAAGATGACTTTACATCCATTTGATAGACTTTAAACTATTTATGAAAATCATAGGCAAGAAACATTCTAATAGCTTCTAATCTTTCTACGGGCGCAAATGTTTCATCAAAATCTAGTCCTTATATTTGAGCATATCCTTTGCAGACCAATCTAGCCTTATTTATTACAATATTTCCTTGCTCATTCATCGTGTTTTTGTAGACCCATTTGGATCCTATTACATTTTTATTTGTTGGCCTAGGAACAAGTTCCCAAGTGTCATTCTTTTCAATCTGGTCCAGTTCCCCATTCATTGATTTTAACCAATTTACTTCTTTACTCGCTTCATTAAAGTTCTTAGGTTCCGTCATGGATATGAAGGCTATATGTGATTGCTCGGTGTCTTTGATTATCCTTCTCCTGGTTTGTATGCCTTTGTCTTTCTCACCAATTATCTGACTTTTAGGATAATTCTTTTGAGTAATTCTGGAGGAAGGATTTGATGTTGATTGTTGTCCTAACTCTTCTTGTCTGGGTGTCTCCTCTCTACCTGATTCATCATCTTCTTATGACTTTGAGATTTGTTGTTCTTTATTTTCATTATTCTCATCATATTTTTCATCTGGCTTAGTTCTTATTCTCTGTTGATCTTTTACAGGAGCTTCTTCATCAATTCGAACATCAATACAATCTACTAATTTATGAATTCTTTTGTTAAAGCATCCATATCCTTTACTATTCGTTTCATATCCTAAGAATATACCTTCATCAGCTCTACTATTAAATTTTCCTAGATGATCATCATTATTCTTGATGTATCATTTACTTCCAAATACTTTGAAATTCTTGATTGATGCAGGTCGACCAAACCACAACTCATATGGAGTTTTATCACTATTCGGCCTTAGATTCACTTTGTTTAGAATATGAACAACCATGTGAACAACCTCCACCCAAAAGGATTGTGAAATGTCCCTTTCACTCATCATAGTCCTTGTCATCCGCTGAAATGATCTATTTTGGCATTCTGCAACTCCATTTTGTTGTGGAGTACCTAGAATAGTATATTCTCTTTTAATTCCATGTCTGTCACAAAATTCTTTGAAGTCTCCTGACAGAAACTCTCCTCCCCTGTATAAGCGAATTGCCTTTAAATTGCCTTTAACTTCCTTCATGTTTGATTCTCATCTAACGCCTTAAACTTTTTGAACTTCTCGAATGCATCATATTTTTCTCTCAGAAAGGTAACCCACATAAGTCTGGAGAAGTCATCAATGACTAGCATAAAGTAATGTTCTCCTCTAGTACCTTCCTTTCGTGATGGTCCACACAGATCCATATGAACAATTTGAAGTGGTTTCTTTGAAGATGTGAAACTCTTTTATTTGAATTGAACACGAGTCAGCTTCCCCATTTGATAGGATTCACATACAGAGTTATTAGGCTTAGATATTCTTGGAAGGTCTTTCACAACACCTTCATTATTCAGTTTGACAATATGATCAAAATTCAGGTGTCCAAGCCTTCTGTGCCATAACCAACTTTCATCAAATTTGCTTAAATGACATTTATCCTTATCTTCCTTCAGAACATATACATTGTTTTCAGTTCTAACCCCTTTTGCAATCAGCTCTCCTGTGTTTACTGTCTTTATTTTACAATTCTTGGCAGTGAAAGTGACTTCACATCCTCTATCACATATCTGATTGAGACAAAGAATATTATGCTTTAAACCATCAACAAATAGTACATCTTCAACTTTGCTTCTTCCATTACTTAAGATTACTAGACCTTTACCTATGATCTTTCCTGGAGCATCATTTCCAAAGGTCACACTCCCTAATTTATTTTCTTTGAGTGATAAGAGCTTACTTTTATCACCTGTCATATGACTGGAGCATCCGTTGTCAATATACCAGGGGTCTTTTTGTCTTTGTGCTGACAACACTAATCCACACTTGGTATCTTCATTCTTCTTCCAAACCTTGATGTTTTCATCTCTGTGATTTGAATCTGGCTTATAGTTCTTTAAGTGACAGTCTGCAGCTTTATGTCAACAATTATGGTAGATGTAACATTCTGGTTCATTGAATAAAGGATCATAACGATTGTTATGCTTAATCTGCATCTTTTTCTCAGCCATCACATGATTTGCAGTCTATGGTTGTTTGTTACTTGGCTATCTCATTCTTTGTTGTGGCGGGTATTTATTCCTTGGTTGTCTTGATTGCTCATGTCTAAATCTTAAAGAACAATTTACATCTTTGTGGCCAAAGTTAGAGCAGTAAAAACAATATCCATAGAAAAAATATTTGTACCTGGAAAATGGTTGTCTTCTTTGAGCAGGTTGATTTCTTCCATGCTGATGATTTCCTTGAGCAGAGGGTGCATTATTTCTTTGTTCTACAGATTCAGTTCTGGTAGCTTTTATTTCACTC
>SNQJ01S0076585.1:53104-80254 GCA_010110895.2 Picea sitchensis
TTTGCATTTGGCTAGCTTAACTTAATTGGAAGGAAATTTAGGTTAATCCCAAAACTATACAACATCCACATTAAAGTAAAAATGTGGTCAGAGATCCTGGCCAATACGACATATGACAAATCTATAAACTAAGTGTCATGGAGAAACACGTCTTCATCCATTCCTTGTGAGTCTAGGTCGTAGTTAATATATTGTTCATGTTTCACAATAATCATCATCATCAATAATTATAGGGTGTGAGCTATCATCTCCATTTCCAAATCTACTTGGCAGGGACTAAGCTGCCATGCAACCCTTGTTTTTAATGGATCAGCATAGGCCTATGCACTTGCCAACTCTACCTGTAATATAGTAAAGCATACATGATATTCCTATCATATTAGAGTCTATTTCCCCAAAAAAATCACACTTATATGATATAATTTAAAAATGTACTTTATCATCAAAATCATTTACTTTGCACAATTAAAATGGTAAAGTCATTTACTTTGCACAGTTAAAATATATTTTAAAACATAAACTATATAAACATTTCATTGTGATATTTATTTTAATTTTCCAGCCTGATTCATTCGCTATTCTAATCAAATTACATTTCATTGTGATATTTATTTTATTTTCCAGCCTGATTCATTCGCTATTCTAATCAAATTGGTTAGATATACTTGTTTTTCTATTAATTTTTTATATATTTAGTTATTATTTTTATTTTTATTTCCCAATTTGTTCTCTGGTTTTCATAATCCAATTGGTTACATGTACTTTTTTTTCTATTAAATTTCCATTTTAAATTTATTTGTATGGAAAAAGTAAAATCCAGTTTACAACATCACGAGGACAAGAAATGTATTTTATATATTTACATATATGGTACGAGGAAAATCTCTCCATGGCTAGGGGAAAATCACAACAAACGGAACGACACCTGAAATCAACTCTAATCTCAAGTATTTTGTATAAATTAAATGCTAACAAGAGAAGGCTAGAAGCCTACCTCGTCTGGATGTCTGAAGAAGACCACCATTGAGCACGTGACCCAAAGCTTTATACCTGCAAATTGTCCTCAATAACCAAGAAACACAAGCATGTGGTAATAATATATATAATGTTAGCATATAAATCAACATAATCCATTAACACACATAACAAATATGCTCATGGAAATCAATATAAATATTTGCAAGATATCAATTGGACGAGAAAATAGTATTTCTATTAATATAATCAACAAAAGTACATAGGTGACAAACTCCTTTAATGACTCATAACGGAACCGGGAAACTAAGTCCCAGTTGGGCCTCCACCACTTCAATAATCCACAAAGGAAAGCTCACATGTAAGAGTCAATGAGGTTCTCCATCACAAAATAGGAAGAGCTTGGGGGATGAACACAAGAAGTTCAAACTTTCAAGGACAAAGGGACAAAGGGATGTAGATTCAATTGAGGTGAAATTTCTCCTGAGTATCTTTGCTCTCAATAATGAATTGTGTATCTAAAAAAAAATTTCAAGGCTTGGATATGGCTCAATTTATATCCTCCAAATGGAATTGAAAAGTCGAGTTGGAGTGTTTCTAGTATATGGAAGGTCAAGGATCATGGATCTCGTGACATGGAATGAAAACCTGATGCAATTTTAATTTTTTGAGCATCAAACTCTATGTACACAGCCCATGTATTTACGAGTGTTGCATAACTGGCAGGTCACATACATGTTTAAAAATGAGTATTTTAAGCTCTAGAGTGATGGGAAATGAGGTTTGCAGAGGGAAATGGAAGGCCATCCAGGCAAGATGCATGGAGTATGGAAAAATTGCTATAATAGATGTCCCCTAATGTGTGAGGTCAAAGGAGTCTCTATGATGGCCAGAATACATTATAATTCCCAGAAGTGGAGTAATGAACACTCAGCTAGAAGTACTAGTTGCTCATGAGAATATTACAATTCATAATGACTTTGTACACATGGTTGTCAATCTGAACTACACTGCAGATCCATGTGAATATATATCAAATAGTTGTTCGTGGCCATGAATAGGAAATACAAAGTGGACATATGCCATAGGTTGTCATAGTCACGGAAAAAACACAGTGGAGTCCGGTCTCAAAATCAACCGAAGATATTTGTATACAATGGAGTACAATCTGATCTTCCACGATCACTGAAGTCATATAGGTATTGGTCCGATGAAAGACAATAATAGATATGAGATCCGTTACTATGAACTGAAGGTCTTCTACACTATCTGTCGAAGGTGCAAGTCTACCTTATGTGAGTAGAGGAGTCGAAGTCAAACACAATGAGACTTCGTTTGATTACCGATCATTAAGGTACATTTTTAATAAACGAGAGACAAATCACCCATAATGAAAGTAGGTGTCAAGGCACCGAGTAAATTCCACAAGTGTGAATAAGGGTGTTGAGGTTGAAAAATTTAAGAATCCACCGATCATGAGACATTGGTGTATTCCAAACTGTCGATAGCGGGAGAACCTACCACTAATGAATGTAAGCCTCTAGGTACTCATAAGACTCTAGATCTCGATTCTAGAATAGATAAGTTGAAGTTTATGGAAGAAGACCCACTAAAAGGAGAGAATTAAGGCATTTCTCATCATCTAACATGAGGTACAAAGCAATATCTTGATAATTAGGAGGATATCTGATGAATAGGATGTTCACAAACCAACGAACGTGTGTGTTTCTTACATGCACCAGATACAAGTAGTGCACGAAAGAGACCCTCTTAATAGTATCCAATGAGGAAGACTGTCGACAAAGGAAAGGAAAACACCAATAGGGCTAATGGAATCCAAAACACTACACAAATCCCAATGTGTGAATATATTTCTTGTCATTGAAACATCCCACTCTTGTGCGCATTGAACAAACTTATTCTTTGAGGGCACTTGCATGCAAGTGATCCGGGTTATTATACTATTGGTCGTTTTGATTATGATTATGAGATAATGTGGATTTGATGATATGTTACTTTGTTGTATTTACATAGACAAGTGTTATTGACTGGGTTCTCCTGAGTGTGTAGGACTCTGGACATTGACGATGCAGATGCACCGATGAAACCCCTTGGACTGAGGATCGAGTTAGGAAGTGGACTATTGGGCTTTGAATGTTGTTGATGTGACATATGTACATATGATTATATGTTATGATGATTGATTATTATTTATGACATGATTCGTTGATGGATGTAGGTTGATGATAGTTTGTCGACTAGACTCACATTTGGAGTAGAGGGGTCACGCACGACAACCAGAGACTTTGAGGGAGAGGTGTGGCAGCAGCCTTTCCACAACCTACTAGCACTCCCGCCATGGCTCGAACTGTAGGTTAACGATTACCTAGTTCGAGAATACCCACGATGCCATGAGGGCAGACTGTGACAGTCGCTCATGATGATTCTAAGGGGCACTCAATAAGGAAGGGGCCTGATTTCTTAGAGGCCCTTAGTCTCCCACAAGATCACCTTACGGAGTATTGACTCCAGGGGTTTGAAGTCTACCAAATTCAGTCAAGAGGTGAGTGGCACCCTTGGAGCACGTAGTGTGTCTTGAATGACACGTCGCGCAAGGAAAAGGAAAAGATGCAAGTAGCACCCTTGGAGCACGTAGTGCATCCTGAAGGGTACGTCGTGATTTTAACTGGTAAGTGAATAAAACTAGTTGGCCTTAAAATGAATTATGTGATAAGTAAGGTTTAAAAACAATTTTTCCTAATAAAAATGTCGCCCAACCTAGTGAAATTAAAACCTAGGTCTAATAAGAACATGTGGTCAAAAAAATAAAATAATAAATAAACATGTAACAAGAAGGGGGCTAAGAAATTCAAACTTATTTATTAAAGTCAAAATTATAATGGAGGATTAAATTTTTTAAAAAGAGAAATGGTTGTGTTTATCTACACTTGCTAAATTAATTTTTAATTAGAAAAGAAAAAGGGTAAATGGTTGTTTTATCTACACTTGCTAAATTGAATTTTTAGTTAAAAAGGAAAAAGGAGGAAACTTAAAATAAATAGGAAACTTAAAGAAAAAGAGAAACTAAAAGAAAAGGGGAAACATAAAGAAAAAGATGAATGTCTAACTTAGTAAGGAATCTTTCCTTTGGAACTTTCTAATTATGAACTCAACTAGGAATTAAGTAAGGCGTAAGTCATTTAAGAAGTGTAAGGGAATTTTGGGACAACGAAGAACATTTTTAGGAATGCTCTTAGGTGGATGAGGGAAATAGGAATATTTAATTAATCAATAAAATTGATTTTCTGGTGCAACTAGGGGATCGGGCGATATGTGTACGAGGGAGTTTTTTCAAAATTAATTAAATGAAAAAGGAATTTAATGAGAATTTGGGAAACTAATTACTTGAAAACTCTATAAAAATGATGGAGGAGGAGGAGTAAAGATCACATATTTTTGTGTAACGTTACGCTGCTGAAATTTTGTCTTGACTGAACTTTCTCTTGTGGGAGTTGGGATACGCAGCTCGAGTAACGAGTGGTAGCTCGACCTTGTGAGGTGAGTTGGGCACTAGCATTTTTTGGTATTGTGTGCATGACCCCTTCGTGGCTCGGGGGGCTTAGGGGGGAGAAGAGTACCCCTAGCATTGGCTGGGAGGTACCAGTGAGGTCACATCAGTTGGCATGCGGGAGCTGGCCAGAGCACGCGCGGGACAACGACTCAAAGCTTTCACATTTGACTATGGTAGGCATGTGTATATTTGTATTGAATGGTAGTTTAAATATTTTTCCTGCGCCTTCAGTAATGTACTTCTATTGTGTTAAATTTTATTTTTAATCAGCGTAACACTATCCATAGATTTCATTTTTATCTTTCCGCAAATTGTCTTGATGAGCCCAACATTTTTTTATCAAAGAACCTAAATTCATCCCAGCCTTATGCTCATTGTATTTTGAATTGATTTCCTATGGCGAACCCAAACTTTGATTGCAATGACTCCTCTGTGTTTTTTAACTGATTAATACGAAGAAAAAATATGTTTTTATCTTCTGCCCCTTATCCCTTAAGTTATTAGTCTGTGCCTGAGCAGTCGGCCAAGAGCCGAATCGGTGGTCGTCACTCTGGTCTTTAAAGTCTTATAGATTCAAATGCCATCCTTTCCTATGCATGGATAATAAGTGAAGGATAAAATCGCCCAGCTATCTATCCCTTACTTATCTCTGCATTTTTCTCTTATGATTAATCTTCAATATTGTGTTTCTGTGAATGAGTATATCTATGTTTGATTGATTCATTGTTGAATGATAATTCTCTACAGTTTCTTGTGATTGATTTCTTCTACGTTTTTGTGAATTGATTACATTTTAATAGCATTTGATTTGTATGGCATTGAACAGTGATTTATTTTATCACTGTGAATTGATTACATTCGAATAACATTTGATTTGTATGGCATTGAACAACGATTTATTTTATCACTGCGAATCGATTTCATTTGAATAACATTTAATTTGAATGGAAATGAATAGCGATTTAATTACCACCGTGAATCTACATATGGTTGCATATCTACTCAACGATTTTATATTTAACTCAAAAATTTAATATATAACTCAGTGATTTCCTTCAACGATTTAACTTAATGATTAAACTCAGGGATTTCCCATAAATTATATTTAACCCAAGGATTTTGTATTTAACTCAGCGATTTCCCTCAGTATTTAACTTTGCGATATCATATATTCAACAAAATTGTTAATGGACAGTGATGCATTTGTTGTTGTATGACAATATGTGACAACATATTTATTTGTAGGACAACGCATTATTTGCATGACAGCGTATCTATTTGGATGACATCGTATTCATATGTGACAACATATTTTGTTGTATGACAGCGTGATTTTATATATAGATGACATCGACTTTATATAATAGACAACAATTTTTATATATAATAGACAACAAGTTTATATATGATAGAAATCATTTATATAATTAGGCAGCGATTTTATTAGACTGAGATTTCATTAGATAGTGTTATATGTGTCAGACAAAGTTATCAATGCTAGACAGTGATTTCTAATATCATTGTTGTTGACAGCGAATTGATGATTGTGTGTGACTGTGTTGTAATGGTCGTTGTGTATAGATCTGACAACGAATTTTATAATACCTGTGTGTGTAATTCCTATGTATAGACGGTTGTGTGTGATTGCGAATTTAATAATTTTGACAGTAAAGTGTAATATCATCGTCCTTCGCTTTGCCTTAATAACTCATGTATATAGGTTTCATGTGTGTGCAGTTGTGTGCATGGTAGTATCCTATATACATCGTCTCTCAAGTCACCCCTCAAGTTTATGCTTGACACATTCTAATTTGATTCTATTTAAATATAATATAAAAATAAGCAAATTGGTTAGTATTAATCCTCATATTATATACCTATTGAATTTAGGTGTAAAACGACCTACCATTTTCACCTGACTTGAAAAGTAAGGCAATTAAAACTATGAATGAAAATTTAGTGTTGTCAAATGTTGTGGAATGATTAAGAGACCAAACCAATCCAGGTTATGCATATATTTAATGATATCAAGGTCAAGTTGTGTACAGGAATTTGTTGAGTTAAATAATTTGCAAATGAAACTTATTCTAATTTGAAGGGCCTTATGATATATCGAGTTATTTATTCATTTCACCTCAATGAGTTATGTTGTTAATTTATATAATGATATTCAGTTAGTGTTAAAATTTACCTATAAATCGATGGAATTGGGGATTGGGTTCCAACCAAAATAAATATATTGGAAACTTTTGGTTTACCTGAATTCTTCTTATGATATTTAAAATTAAATGATAATAATATTAGATAAATTGATAAGGGCTGATATAGTTATTTTTAAATGATATATAATAATTAAATAGTATTAATATTATATATCAATGAATGTTTTTACCTATATAAAGATTTGTTTCAGGTACATGAAAGTGTCTTATTTAATAAATAGTGTAAATTGCATCATGTTCATAACACAGTTTGATGCAATGGCATAACCTTGTGCCTTAAGGCGAATTGTAATTGGTGGTTGGTCATAGTTGTTTCACCACACAGGTTGCCTTGTAGGAACCAAAAAATCCTTCAGTTAGTTGCACAATTTAATTGAGTGATGTCACCTTGCGTCTTGTCGACTTGTTGCTTGGGTGCTTGGGTATAGTCTTCATGTATTTTTGTTAGTTAATTTGGTCTCCTAGCACGTTGGATTTTTATTGGGTTATTGGTCTAGATATGTTATGTTGCGTCAGGGTTACTATCACGCCTATCGCCTTGTGATGGATAATTCCATATGAGGGGATCATTGTGCGCCCTGATAGATAGATGTGAATGATAATCTGGTCGGAGTCTTGTGTTTCCCTATGTGGGCATTTTGTTCATTGTAATTGATGTTGGTACTTGGTTTTGTAACGCCTTAGTGCGATTGGTTTGTGCGCCATAGAAGTTTCTAGTTACTATCTTTGAAGCCGATGCGTCAGGTTCTTGATGTTGTCCTTTAGCTTGTGGGCATTGTCTTGCTTGTGTCAGACGGGTAGTCGTTTTTATCTGTCTATTGATTATCACATGATTCGTCCAGTTGCATTATGTGCTAGTATGATGGGTTGTTGTTGTCTGTTGCCTGAATGTGCAAGTTGTGTTCATCATCAAGTTGTGTTGATTAATTGTTGGCATTGATTGTCTTCCTGCTTAAAACAAAAAAAAAAATCCACTGCTTTGCATCGCATGTAGTCGTAATGGTTGGGGTCATTACATATGGTATCAGAGCGGGTTCAACTCTACGACTGTGGATCGCCATGCATTCCACTGCAGTAAACCCTTGAATAATAACCTAGTGTTAATTAAAACTTTAACGTGTCCATGTGGTGATCTCGATTAGAGGACGCCACAGAGGTTCGCAACGTGGTGTCGTGGAAGGAGGTGTGATGCCTCCAGGAGTGCCCGCGCCCTCAGAGTCTAACACCCAGTGGGAAAGAACAAGTCCTTGGGCTGGATTTGATTGTTGTAAGGGCTGATGATGGTCAAACAAGGTCCTTACAAGAATTTTAGAGGCCTTGATTCACCATTTGTACTGAGATGAGGTCAGGGCGCCTATACCCCTGAGGGTCCATAGCGCGCCCCAGTCCATACCGTTATAATTCACCGAGAACTTGAGAGGGATGATTTCTCAAGTCTACGAGTGTCGCAGACAGCTCCACTGTCGAGGCATGGCTAGAGAGCAAGGCATTGTGCTTCACGCTTCTCGATTACGACCTCCAGCATGAAAGTCGACATGGCGGTCTTTCAACTGAAGGGGAGCGCTCTTCTATGACGGAAGACGCTTCTGCTGCATTTGAACATGGTTGTCGAACACATGTCATGGGAACTATTCGAGGAACGGTTCCGAGAGAGGTATCTATTGGAGGAATTTATTGAGCGTCAGCTCAACGAGTTCAACGCCTTGCGACAGGGCGGCCATACGGTGCCCGATTATGAGGCTCGTTTTATGGAGCTATTTCGGTATGCTCCGCATCTGAATACTGAGAAACTTAAGGTCAACAGATTCGTGTTGGGCCTTAATGTCAGCATTCATGCAAAGGTTAAGATTCCGATGCCTCAAACCTTGCATGATGTTGTCTAGAAGGCCCTCATAGCAAAGGAGGAGATTATCAGTGGGGGTCAAGGCAGGACTCCAGTGAGACCAGCGGGGCAGGTGTCATCTGATGCATAGCGGCATCAGACACCAGCTAGACATTCACCAGTATATCATGGCTTCTAGATAGGATCCACTTTCACTACACCTTGGAAACCAATGCCTCAGCAGCGAACTCCTTATCGTCGCTAACCAGACCCTTAGTATTTTGATAGATCCAGGTGCTATAGAGAGTTTCATTCCTGGCGTAGCACTAAAAAGAAGGTAAATGCATTCAAAAAGGATGAGTTTAGCTTTGAAGAAATGGCTTCAAGAGCCAAAAAAAAGGTTGGTGGGAAGGTTACGGGTTGTAGCCTTAACCTAGGAGAGTTGTTCACCAGGGCCAACCTGTATATCACGACCTTAGGATCTTATGACGTCGTGATCGGATGGACTGGTTGGAATCGCATGAGGCGATACTCCACTGTAAGACAAAACGGTTGAGCTTGGTCGATGATGAGGGACAGAGACACGTTATTGTAGGTTAGAACCTGAGAGTTTCCCTGAGGTTCATCTCTTCCTTGCATCTACAGAAGAGCATGCATAAGGGATGTAATATTTATGTGATCCTTGCGTTAAATGAGAAGGGAGTAGCGGAAGGTCTAGAACACTTTCAGGTGGTGAGAGAGTTTGCAGACGTCTTCCCTGAGGAGTTACATGGGATGCCGCCGGAGAGGGAATTGAAATTTACCATAGAACTAAAATTGGGGACTGAACCGATAGCAAGAACGTCTTATCGGATGTCAACCCCGGGTTACAAGAGTTGGAAATGTGACTGAAGGAGTTGTTGGACCTAGAACTTATACGTCCAAGTGTTTCACCATGGGGTGCACCTGTTATCTTCATACAGAATAAGGATGGGTAGTGGGGACTCTGCATTGACTATCGTCAATTGAAAAAGGCAACGATCAAGACTCAGTATCTGTTGCCAAGGATTGATGATCTGTTTGATCAAATGAAAGGCACGTCGGTGTTGTCAACTATCGACTTGAGATCAAGGTATCACCAGTTACAGATCAAAGAGGACGACATCCCTAAGACCACCTTTAAGATGAGGTTTGGACATTACGATTTTATTATTTTGTCGTTTGGGTTGACGAATTCCCCAGGTGTATTTATGAGTTCGATGAACGGGGTGTTTCGCGAAAACGTGGGCAGGTTCGTCCAAGTATTCATTAACGATATTGTGATTTACTCTCGGATGATGGAGGAGCACGAAGAGCACTTGTGTTTGGTACTACAGTGTCTATGAGAGAACAAATTGTATGGGAAGTTGTCTAAATGTTTGTTTATCAATCGAAGATTCACTACTTAGGGCATCTCACCTCTAGAGAAGGTATCGTCGTGGATCCAACAAAGGTCGAGGCTATTATGGAATGGCCTGCACCGAAGAATGTCCCCGAAGTGCATAGCTTCACGGGTTTAGCGGGTTATTATCGATGGCTCGTCGAGGGTTTTTCAAAGATAGCAAATCCGATTACGGAATCGCAGAAGAAGAACAAGAAGTTTGTTTGGACCGAGAAATGCATGGAAACATTTCGGAGGCTCAAGGAGATGTTGACAACAACACTGATACTAAAGGTTCCTGACATGGATGCGGACTTCTTGGTATGCACTAACGCATCCAAAGAAGACTTAAGCGGAGTCTTGATGCAAGATGGTCGAGTGATCGCTTACATCTCGAGAAATTTGAGAAGGCATGAGGAGAACTATACGACACACAATTTGGAGTTGTTAGCCATTGTTTATGCCTTGAGAGTTTGGAGACATTACCTAATTGGACGGAAATTCAAACTAAAAATGGACCACTGTGGGCTACAACACATCTTTACACAAAGCGACTTGAACGCGCGACAACGGCATTGGTCAGAATTGCTTAACGACTATGATTTCAAGATTACTTACATAAAAGGAAAAGTGAACAGAGTGGTGGCCACGTTGAGCCGGAGACCAAGCATATTTTCGGTGATGCCTCTTCAAACGAATCTACGTGAAAAAATTATAACTGTACAATGCGACGATGACTGGTACAAAGAGGTCAATGATTTTATCGGACAAAACACAATGATGGTACCAAAATTTGAAGGATTTACTATGGACAACAACGGATTATTGAGATTTAAAAGTCGAATTTGCATACCGCCCAATGACGAGTTGAGGAGTTTGATCCTAAACGAGGCTCACAGAGCAGTGTACATGGCTCACACGGGAGTCACAAAGATGAGGGCATACCTTAAATCCTTATTCTTATGGAAATGAATGAAGGCAGACATAGTCAACTACGTGGCAAGATGTCTAGAATGTCAGCAGGTGAAGGATGAACATAGACATCTGACAGGATTACTACAGCCACACGCAATTCCAGAATCGAAATGGGAAGTTATTTTGATGGATTTCATTGTTGGACTATCACTAACGGCAAGGAGACACGACTCAATTTTTGTGGTAGTCGACACTCTGATGAAGAGTGCTCATTTTATTCCTGTGCACATGATGTATCAGGCACCTGACATAGCTAGAGTTTTCATCAGTGAGATTGTGACGCTGCATGGCATGCCTAAGAGGATTATATCTGATAGAGGATCGGTGTTTACTGGATGATTTTGGACTAGTTTTCAAGAGGCCTTGGGAACCCAACTTAACTTTAGTACTGCATATCACCCGGAGACAGACGGACAGACCGAAAGAAAAAACCAAATATTGGAGGATATGTTGTGTATGTACGTTATCAACCAACAAAATCATTGGGAAGAATTATTTCCACTAGTAGAATTTGCATATAACAATAGTTATCAAAGCACCATTAAGATGGTGCCTTTTGCATTTCTTTACGGGCGACTGTGTCAGACGCCTTTGAGTTGGGACTAGCTTGAGGATAGGGTCCTAATGGGACCAAAAGTGATCCAAGAAATGGAAGATCAAATGAAAACTATAAGACAAAGGATCAAGGAAGTGCAAGATGAACAAAAGAGTTATGTCGATACGCACCATGTCGACCATAGTTACGAAGTTGGCGATCGAGTCTTCTTGCGGGTGAAACTACATAAGAGTTCGATCAAGTTTGGAAAGGGTGTTAAACTCTCTCCTAGGTTCGTGGGACCTTTCAAGATTGTGGAAAAGAAGGGGCCTATGGCCTATCGACTAGCCTTGCTTGATTCTTTGAGGCATATGCACGACGTTTTTCACGTATCTATTTTGAGACATTATATTAGTGATCTTTCACATGTTATTGACATGAGTTCCTTGCAGGTATCTGACGAGGGTGCGCTCACGTTTGAGCCAATCCACATCCTGGACCATTGCATTCGACGACTACAACGTTAAACAATAGATCGGGTCAAGGTCCAATGGGACAAATATAGTGCGCACTCGACGACCTGGGAGTACGCATATGATATGCGTCAGTAGTTTTAATTTTTGTTTGATAGATAGACTTGTGATNCGAGACGAAGTTTAAAACAAGAGTGGGTGTATGTAACATCCTGCTCTTGCGCGCACTGAGAAAAATTATTCTTTGAGGACACTTCCGTGCAAGTGATTCGGATTATTATACTATTGGTCGTTTTGATTATGACTATGAGATACTGTGGATTTGATGATATATTATTTTTTTGTATTTACATATACAGAATCTATTGATTGGGTTCTTCTGGGTGTGTAGGACTCTAGACATTGAAGATGCAGAGGCATCGATAAAACCCCTTGGACTCTGGATCGAGTCAGGGAGTGTACTATTGGGATTTGAATGTTGTTGATGTGACATATGTACATATGATTAGATGTTATGATGATTGATTATTATTGCTGACATGATTCATTGATGGATGTAGACTGACAATAGCTTGTCGACCAGACTCACATTTGGAGTAAAAGGGTCACACACGACAACCAAAGACTTTGAGGGAGAGGTG
The DNA here is from genome assembly GCA_010110895.2 of Picea sitchensis. Lineage (NCBI taxonomy): Eukaryota > Viridiplantae > Streptophyta > Pinopsida > Pinales > Pinaceae > Picea > Picea sitchensis. The sequence continues at coordinate 65,718 of SNQJ01S0076585.1, forward strand.
TGGCAGCATCCCTGCCACAACCTACTAGCACTCTCGTCATGGCTCAAACTATAGGTTAACGATTACCTAGTTCGAGAAGACCCACGATGTCGTGAGGGCAGACAGTGACAGTGGCTCACGATGATTCTAAGGGGTGTGCAATAAGGCAGGGGCCTTATTCCTTAGAGGCCCTTAGTCTTCCATAAGATCACCTGGCGGAGTATTGACTCCAAGGGTTTGACGTCTACCAAATTCAGTCAAGAGGCGAGTGACACCCTTGGAGCACATAGTGCATCTTGAAGGGCACGTCGCACAAGGAAAACATAAAGAGGTGAGTGGCACCCTTGGAGAACGTAGTGTGTTCTGAATGGCACGTCGCAATTTTAACTGGTAAGTGAATAAAATTGGTCGGCCTTAAAATGAATTATGTGATAAGTAAGGTTTAAAAACAATTTTTCCTAATAAAAATGTCGCCCAACCTAGTGAAATTAAAACCTAGGTCTAAGTAGAACATGTGGTCAAAAAAATAAAATAATAAATAAACATGTAACAAGAAGGGAGGTAAGAAATTCAAACTTATTTATTAAAGTCAAAATTATAATGGAGGATTAAATTTTTAAAAAAGGGTAATGGTTGTTTTTATCTACTTTTGCTAATTTATTTTTTAGTTAAAAAGAAAAGAGGGTATATGGTTGTTTTAATCNGAAAAAGGGTAAATGGTTGTTTTATTTACACTTGCTAAATTGAATTTTTAGTTGAAAAGGAAAAAGGAGGGAAACTTAAAAGAAATAGAAAACTTAAAGAAAAAGGGAAACTAAAAGAAAAAAGGAAACATAAAGAAAAAACTAAATGTCTAACTTAGTAAGGAATCTTGGCTTTGGAACTTTCTAATTATGAACTCAACTAGGAATTAAGTAAGGCGTAAGTCATTTTAGAAGTGTAAGGGAATTTTGGGACATCGATGAGCATTTTAAGGAATGTTCTTATGTGGATGAGGGAAATAGGAATATTTAATTAATTAATAAAATTGATTTTCTGGTGCTACTAGGGGATCGAACGACATGTGTACGGGGGAGGTTTTTCAAAATTAATTAAATGAAAAAGGAATTTAATGAGAATTTGAAAAACTAATTACTCGAAAACTATATAAAAAAAATGGAGGAGTAGGAGTAAGGATCGCATCTTTTTGCATAACGTTATGCTGCTAAAATTTTATCTTGACTAAACTTTCTCTTGTGGGAGTTGGGATACCCAGCTTGAGTAACGAGTGGTAGCTCGACCTTGCGAGGCAAACTAGGCTCTAGCGTTTTCTGGTATTGTGTGCATGACCCCTTTGGGGCTAGGGGGGCTCAGGGGGGAAGAAGAGTACCCCTAGCGTTGGGTGGGAGGTATCGATGAGGTCACATCGGATGGCAAGCAAGAGCTGGATGGAGCGCATGGGGGACAACGACTCGGAGCTTTCGTATTTGACTACGGTATGCATGTGTATATTTGTATTGAATGGTAGTTTAAATATTTTTCCTGTGCCTTCAGTAATGTACTTCTACTATGTTAAAGTTTATGTTTAATCAACGTAACACTATCCAGAGATTTCATTTCTATCTTTCCGCAAATTGTCTTGAGGAGCCCAACGTTTTTTTATCAGAGAACCTAAAGTCATCCCAACCTTATGCTAGTTGTATTTTGAATTGATTTCCCATGGCAAACCCAAATTATGATTGCAATGACTCCTCTGCTTTTGTTTTATTGATTAATACGAAAAAAAATTGTGTTTTTATCTTCTGTCCCTTATCCCTTAAGTTATTAGTCTGTGCCTAAGCAGTCGTCCAGGAGACAAATCGACGGTCGTCACTCCGGTGTTTAAAGACTTATATATTCAAATGCCCTACTTTCATGTGCATGGATAATAAGTGAAGGATAAAATCGCCCAGCTATCTATCCCTTACTTATCTCTACATTTTTCTCTTATGATTAATCTTCAATATTGTGCTTCTGTGAATGAGTATACCCATGTTTGATTGATTCATTGTTGAATGATAATTCTCTGTGGTTTCTTGTGATTGATTTCTTCTGTGTTTTTACGAATTGATTACATTTGAATAGCATTTGATTTGTATGTCATTGAACAACAATTTATTTTATCACTGTGAATTGATTACATTCGAATAACATTTGATTTGTATGGCATTGAACAACAATTTATTTTATCACTGCGAATCGATTTCATTTGAATAACATTTAATTTGAATGGCAATGAATAATGATTTACTTACCACCACAAATCTACATATGGTTGCATATCTGCTCAGCAATTTTATACTTAACTCAACAATTTTATATATAACTCAACGATTTTCTTCAACAATTAAACTGAGCGATTTCCCATAAATTATATTTAACCCAACGATTTTGTATTTAACTCTGCGATTTCCCTCGGTATTTAACTCTGCGATATCATATATTCAACATAATTGTTAATGGACAACGATGCATTTGTTGTTGTATGACAACGTATTTGTTTGTGACAACATATTTATTTGTAGTACGACGTATTATTTGCATGACAACGTATCTATTTGGATGACATCATATTCATATGTCACAACGTATTTTGCTATATGACATATTATTTTCTATGTGAATGGCAGCGTGATTTTATATATAGATGCCAGGGACTTCATATAAAAGACAACAATTTTTATATATAATAGACAACAAGTTTATATATGATAGACAACATTTATATGATTAGACAACAATTTTATTACACTGAGATATCATTAGATAGAGTTATATGTGTTAGATAGAGTTATCAATGCTAGACAACAATTTCTATTATCATTGTTGTTGACAGCTAATTGATGATTGTGTGTGATTGCGTTGTAATGGTCGTTGTGTATAGATTTGACAACGAATTTGATAATACATGTGTGTGTAATTGCGGTGTATAAACGATTGTGTGTGACTGTGAATTTAATAATTTTGTCAGTAAAGTGTAATATCCCCATCCTTCTCTTTGCCTTTAATAATTCATGTATATAGGCTCTCTATGTGTGTAGTTGTGTGCACGGTAGTATCCTATATACGTCGTCTTTCAAGTCACCCCTCAAGTTTATGCTTAACACATTCTAATTTGATTATGTTTAAATAAAATATAAAAATAAGCAAATTGGTTAGTATTAATCCTCATATTATATACCTATTGAATTTAGGTCTAAAACGACGTACCATTTTCACCTGATTTGAAAAGTAAGGCAATTAAAATATTGAATGAAAATTTAGTGTTGTCAAATGTAGTGGAATGATTAAGAGACCAAACCAATCCAGGTTATGCATATATTTAATGATATCAAGGTCAAGTTGTGTACAAAAATTTGTTGAGTTAAATAATTTGCAAATGAAACTTATTCTAATTTGAAGGGCCTTATGATATATCGAGTTATTTATTCATTTCCCCTCAATGAGTTATGTTGTTAATTTATATAATGATATTTAGTTAGTGTTAAAATTTACAATTGAGGATTGGGTTCCATCCATAATAAATATATTGGAAAGTTATGGTTTACATGAATTCTGCTTATGATATTTAAAATTAAATGATAATAATATTAGATAAATTGATAAGTGTTGATATAGTTATTTTTAAATGATATATAATAATTAAATAGTATTAATATTATATATCAATTAATGCTTTTACCTATATAAAGATTTGTTTCAGGTAAGTGAAGGTGCGTTGTTTAATAAATAGTGTAAATTACATCATGTTCATAACATTGTTTGATGCAATGGCATAACCTTGTGCCTTAAGGTGAATTGTAATTGATGGTTGGTCATAATTGTTTCACCACACATGTTGCCTTGTAGGAACTAATAAATCCTTCGGTTAGTTACGCAATTTAATTGAGTGATGTCACCTTGCATCTTGTCGACTTGTTGCTTGGGTGCTTAGGTATAATCTTCTTGTATTTTTGTCAGTGAATTCGGTCTCCTAGGGTGTTGGATTTTTCTTGGGTTATTGGTCTAGATATGTTATGTTGCGCCAGGGTTATTGTCACACCTATCATCTTGTGATGGCATGATTCTAGATGAGAGGATCATTGCGCGCCCTGATAGATAGATGTGAATGATAACTTCACTGGAGTCTTGTGCTTCTCGATGTGGGCATTTTGTTCGTTGTAATTGATGTTGGTACTTGATTCTGTAATGCCTTAGTGCGATTGGTTTGCATGCCATAGAGGTTTCTAGTTACTTTCGTCAAAGCCGATGTGTCGGGTTGTTGATGTTGTCCTTTATCTTGTAGGCGTTGTCTTTCTTGTGTTGAGCGGGTAGCCATTTTTATCTGTCTATTGATTATCACATGATTCGTCCAGTTGCATTATGCGCTGGTATGCTGGGTCGTTGTTGTCTGTTGCATGAATGCCTAAGTTGTGTTCGTCATCAAGTTGTGTTGATTAATTGTTGGCGTTGATTGCTTTCCTGCTTAAAAAAAAAATAAAAATAAAAAAATGCATTGCTTTGCGTCGCATGTAGTCGTAACGACTGGGGTTGTTACAGTGGTCGAACACAAGGGAAACCCCCAGTCAATGACCAATGAGGAGATGTCATCTGTTGGGTTCAAGGTTACCTACCAATGATGAAAGTAGGCCCAAGGTGCAAAGTAGGACAACAACTTCATGTGATTCTGAGATAGGTATCGCCGACATGCAAAGTCAAGAGTTTTTAGGAGTGACCGACACAAGATTTAAACTTCCTTTGAACAAGAGCCTAAGACATATGGATAACTCAGGTAACATAGAATTAACATTGATCATTGACAAAGGATTGCAACACAGGAGACATCAATAAACTTCTCCATAGGGACTCGAAGAATAACCAGTCGAAGGAGTAGGCTCTAAGTAGCGAGCTTAGCTTCCTAAGGTCATGCTAAACCCAAAACTTGGATGAAAATGGGCTCAATAGTTTGTGCTATGTTTAAAGGTGACACGACTGCTGTCGATAGGAGACAATATTATTTTACCGCTCATTTTTATTTTTTTTCATCGTCAAATAAATGCTATGATACAGGAGAGGAAATGAGTGTCATGAGTAAGCAACTAATTCTGAGCAACAGAACACACCTATGCTTAATGGAAGGGAACACATGCGGGGCATGGACACTCGGAGGGGATGTTTCCTCTACATGTAAAGGGTGTCAAGTTGCAAAGGATATATGAAAGGCATTGCTTGGTTGGTGATGAGAATTGTTGAGGCAAGAGGCTTATAACGAGAAAGAAATAGTCGACAATAGGCTCAACAATGCAAGCAGGATAATGGGATGCAATTACAACTTAAATCTACAAGTTTCATTTTTCATAGATTTAGTCCGCTAGGACCGAAAAAGTATAAAATAATACCTAGGAGAACTCTTCTAGTCAATAGAGACTAGAGTATTCGTTTTTCATAAATAGTCTACTTGGTCCAGAAAAGAGTTAAACTTATACCAAATAGACATCTTTTCAAAACCATTTAATGAGTGTGAAAGAGACAAATTCACTCGACAATCTTTTCATTTTTTGGAGTCTAAAAAGAGCTTAACTAAGACTCTAGGATGTTGTTCTAAGCAACATATAGTGGGAGGCTAAGGCTTCCGTGCAGAACTTCTGTTTAAATCCATCCACTCACTAGTAGCTAACACAAGCTTGGGAGAACTCAAAACTTGCCAGGCCAAGGAGGATAAAATACTTTCAAATGATCCTTCATCTACAATATATCGACAAACGTCCATTATCTGGGAGGGTGCAAAAGAAGGAAGGCGAGGTTTTACAAGATCATTCCAATCAAATGAAACCATCCTAGGACTTGGAGGGAGTGTACTTAAAGAGAGTGGAAAGATCCCTTGTTTAGACGGTATATAACTAGAAATTATAGGGACATGATCGAAAGACGCATCACCCCCCAAAAGAAGAGTGGGATTGACCAAAGATTGCATCAACAATGTCACTTCCTTAGACTTGTGACTCTCCAAGAGAAGAGTGGGATCGACCGAAGATTACATCGGCACAACCAATTCTTCAACCATTGGTTGAATAGGATGTGAGACAACATGGTCAAGAGATGCATCACTCCCAAAAATAGGAGTGGTGTCGGTGGAATATTGCATCAGCAGGACCACTGGTTGAACATGATGCAAGACAACATGGTCAAGAGACGCATCACTCCCCAAAACAGGAGTGGTATCGATTGAAGATTGCATCGACAAAACCACTATATCAACCAAAGAATGATTAGAAAATTGGAAAACCAAAGATGACTTAGAACCCGAAGGGCCACTAGACAAGGACCACACTTCTCGTACCACTGCAATAGCAGGGCACAAACGAGTTAGGGGACTTCCTTTGCAAAGTCTACAAAGGAACTTGGGCTTACGTCCTGTACGTCTAGAATTCTCAATCATATCAATGCCCCCAGAATGACTTGCAGTGGTTGGTGATATGCTCCCAGCATCACTTGCAGAGGCTAGTAGCTCATCTTCAACATGACTTGCAGAGGTTGTTGACAAATCCCCAACATGACTAGCAGAGGTTGGTGATGAATCCCCAACATGTCTAGCAGAGGTTGGTGATGTATGTGCACTGTGACTAGCAGTGAAGAGAGTTGTGCCCCTAACATGACTTGCAGCAGCTGGTTGCTTGCCCCCAACATGAATTGCAGAGGTTGGCGATAGGTCTCCAACATGAATTGCAGAGGTTGGTGACTTAATGTCAGTATGACTTGGGGTGATTGGACTTGTGCTTCCAGCATGACTTGTAGTGGTTGGTTGCGGCATCTGAGACCATGGTCCTGGGAAAGACTGGTTTTGAGAGATTGTGGGCTAAGAAGGGTTCTGGTATACACCATGGCCCTGCCCGGTAGGATAGTATCCTCCTCCCAACTGATTCATAAAAGGAAGCAAGGGCATCATCATCGAGGAAGCCACTTGTGAAGAGAAACCGACATAACAAGGGTTACTCATGTGAGAATATATGTTTCCCCTAGACGAAGGAACTCTGTGAAGTGGGTTTCCCATACTATAAAACTGACTCCCCCCTGGATGAAACACCAGAGGACAGAGGGAGGTTCGCCATGATAAAAGCGTCTGTAGGAACCAACATAGCAGAAGAAGGATAGATGGATGAGATGTAAGAAGTAGAAGGATTGCCCGTTTGAGCACTCGATCCTAGAAAAGTGAAGTTAGGATTAGGTCCATAGGAAGGAGGATTCCAACCTCCTACCATAGGAGTTGATTGAGGGGTAGGACCCCCACCAAACGAAAAATGAGTATAAGGAGGCATCATGCCCCCAAACCCAAAACTAGGATTCACATAAGACGACGAAACAGGGGATGACAAGTGTGAAGGCATGTCTGGAATACCGAAAGAGAAAGGATTAGAATCCCAAGGCATTAGTTGAGTACTATGATTCAGTGTACCACTTGAAAATAAAAAAGGATTTGTCTCCATGGATTGAGCAAAGACCATGGGCTGGGTAGTGCTAACTGAGGGATTCACAGGGGCTCCACCAACCATAGCAATCAAAACTCAAGATGCAATACAAAATCATAAGGCCAACTAATAATCAAAGAGAACACTCCTAAATAAAGCTAAAAGCCAATGCACACAAGCAAGATATGATGGTTGAAAGAGACCTCCCGAATTAAATTAGGTATGCCTCGCCCAAGAGGGGCTTGAGACTCCACAACAATAGAATGGAGGTATCAGAACCGATTATAAGGACCCATGTAATCTTCACAACACAATCGATTAGATCCCTCTAGAGAGGAAATCCTCCATAAAGTTTGTGTGTTGTTTGATCACTATCTAACTCAGGGTACCTGCAGAATAACCCCTGTAAGCAACCTATGTGGTTACCTAGGTCAAGCAACTAGAGTCACCACTATATAACCAATGCCAAGGCGAGTAGTCATAAGTCTGGTCCACTGTATGGGCATGGTAGAAAAGACCGAAATCTTGAAAGCACCGCCTCTCAAGGAGGTAAAGGCACTAGCAAGACCTCCAAATATGAATTGAATCCCATAAATATCTCTAACTCTAGGAAGGTATTAGAGGGCTATCTATGCAACCAACTTCGTGCTTAACTCAAGTGTGAGCGGAGCCTCTTGACGTCACAAATTACACAATGGGTTTCACCACTCCCTGGTCAGACACATATGTTCAGTTTTACATCCTTGGAGAAGTTTAGTCACAAAATCCTATTCCAAAGCCCTAGGTCCTATACTTGTTTGTGTACCCTGAAAAATAAAATTGTTTCTAATCAATTCTAATGATTCAAAGTTAATTTTAATGGCTTCTGCTTATTCAAGAGGTGCGATCGTGAAACTGATGGTATAACGACTCAAGATAAAAGAAGCAAATATAAAAACACTGCTAAATACTAGCCTTGATTTTCAAAGATATGGTATGCTTCTAAATGTTGTTACCAAAATGCAAACTCTACTATTTCAATGAAGTGCAATCTTTCCTAATGTGCCAAAACTAATGTAAAACAACCACAAGTGCAAATGTCAGAAGTAAAATGCAAGAAATAATTTTCTTTTGTATTTTCAGTATAATAGAATGAAAATGCAAGGACTGAATAAGAGCCTCTCAAAAAGACCCTACTGCAAGCATCAAGAGACAAGCCAAGCATGACACCAAGAAGTAACTACCCAGACCCAAAATGCAAGAGCAACAAAAATAAGGACAAAGAGTTAGCCCAATAATTCACCAATAAAGCGGTTTCCTATCACTTTGTAGGCACTTAACAGTCAGAATAGGGACCCAAGAAGTCTCAACAACTAGAAAAACTCACCCAGCAAAGACCAAACTCAGCCAAAAAGACTCGGAAAATAGTGTATACGCCCTAAGGGAAGACAACTCGCGTATGTACGTGCCCTAAAGGAAGACAACTCGCGTATGTACATGCCATGTCAAGGGTAACCCTACGTATGTCAAGGAAGACACTGTCTGGGCAAGGGTTAAGCCAATAAACTCAGATATAATGCAAAATATAGACTTTCAAGTAATTGACGACAAAGAAACTCAAGAAAAAAGAGAGCAAATAAAGGAGAAAAACACCCAATACCCCCAAAAAAGAGACTTCCCCAGTGGAGTCGTCAATTCTATTACGAGGAAAATCTCTCTATGGCTAGGAGAAAACCACAACAGAGGAAATGACACCTGAAATTAACTCTAATCTCAATTATGCTATATAAATGAAACGCTTACAAGAGAAGGCTAAAAGCCTACCTCGTCCGGACGTTCAAAGAAGATCATCGTTGAGCACACGACCCAAAGTTTTATACCTACAAATTGTTCTCAACAACCAAGATACACAAGCATGTGGTAATGATATATATAATGTTAGCATATAAATCAACATAATCCATTAATACATAACAAATATGCCCATGGAAAGCAATATAAATATTTGCAAGATATCAATTGGAGGAGAAAATAGTATTTCTATTAATGTAATCAACAGAAGTACATAGGTTACAAACTTCTGTAACGACACATAAAGGAAACGAGAAACTAAGTCCCTCTAGCTAGGCCTCCACCACTTCAATCCTCCACAAAGGCAAGCTCACATGTAGGATTCAATGAGGTTCTCCATCACAAGATAGGAAGAGCTTGGGGGTTGAACATAAGAAGCTCATACTTTCAAGGACAAAGGGATGCAGACTCAATTGAGGTGAAATTTCTCCAGAGTGTCTTTGCTCTCAATGATGACTTGGTGTATCTAAAAATTATTTTCAAGGCTTGGATATGGCTCAATTTATAGCCTCCAAATAGAATTGAAGGGTCGAGTCGGAGCGTTTCTAGTATATGGAAGGTCAAGGATCATGGATCTCATGACATGGCATGGAAACCCGATGCAATTTTAATTTTTTGAGCGCCAAACCCAATGTACACGGGTTGTAATGGAGCAGCCCGTGTATGTACGTGGGCTGCATAACTGACAGGTCGAGTACATGTTTAAAAATGAGTATTTTAAGTTCCGGTGTGATGGGAATTGAGGTCTGCAGAAGGAAATGGAAGGCCATCCAGGAAAACTGCATGGAGTATTTTAAGTTCTGGACAGTGCCATCTCATAATTGGTAGTGTGATTTATCAGAAACCAGAGACATCTACTAAGCATTTACTGTGAGGATACACGGTAGCCCAAAAAGTTTGGGAATTGGATCTCCTCACTCTTTGTTGTCTCTTCCATTGGAAATTGGTCATATTCAGAGATAAGCAGATAATTAGAATACAAAAAAAGTAAAGTGGACAGCATCTGCTTTTCGGGGATCTCCTTCATGCGGAAAGGCACTGTTTAATGGAGATTCTACAATGTTGCACTTGGGTGAATTAACAGTTCACAGGTCAGAGTTAGCCATACATATCACGCTAAAATAGGCATTTTAAAGAAAGAGTTTGAATATTTTACAATAGTTTCCAAAACAAACATTCTATCTCTCCTCGCTTATATCAACACAGGAGCCCACATTCCTTATCTGTGTGACCCACTGTAGTAAAGTTGTATGGCATGTATGCATATTCTTTCACCAAAAAAGGTCACAGAAAGCCATCTAGGCCTAGTGACCTGTTTACATGAAAGGATGGCACTGATGCAAAAAACACCTTCCGAAGAGATATATATTATTTGGAAAACAACCAATTATTGAACATAACATGAAAACCTGGATCGTTTGCATTGAGTAGTAATGATGCAGGTGCATCTTCCACCCTTTTGAATTTGAAAACCTACAATATCAGGGACACACGCTTGAAGCTTCCATAAGCCTAAAACGTGGCAATCTTTCATGCCCGTGAAGGGACACATCCCATGACGATCATAACTTCTGGGCACTGGAGATTTGCATAAGAGCAAGGTAGCAGGGATGCTTGGAAAGAGGCTCAAAAGAATTGGGAGTGAGCGCTCCAGACGAAACCTGTTGTAAAACCTGATTATAATTAAAGAGACGGGTCATTGGAAAGGTAAGATGCTCATGTGTAGAGCTCCTTCTGTGAAGGTTTCAGAAACCTTGTGAGGGGTGAGATGCTCTCCATGAGAACTCCCTTGAAGCTGTGGCCTGTGTAATAGCCAGTGAGTTATTTTGTTTTGAAGACATTGCTGAGAAGAAGTTGCAGGTTGTGTACCTGAGCAGAACAATCCAGAGTAAGAGCACGGTTAAAGAGCCAAAGTAAATATGACTTGAGAAGTATTTAGGTTAAGAAGAACCTTGTTTTGAGACACTGAAAACAGCAGTGAGGGGTAGGTGAAGATACAGAATCCGAGCATGCATGAAGAAGTGGAAAATTGGAAATACAAGCCTTTGGGAATTGTTGAATTCCTTACCCCCTGATAGCTTTCATTGTTGTGAATGCCACTATAAATTAACTGAAGACAAGGCAGGAAACTAAAGGCCCTGTAGAAGCAAGAAGAATGAAGAATCCCCTAAAGTAAAGAGATGTTGACGAGGCTGCAATAGAAGAATCTCGCTGATAGGATGCAGTTCTGGCATTGAAGAAGATGAAGGCATCAAGCAAAATGGAAGAAAGCGTTGCAGTGGTAGATTATGATGCCTGGGGATATGAGATATGGCTGGAACTACAATTTGATGGTGATTTAGTTGATTACTGAATCATGCTGGTAGATGACAGCAGCATTCATTCCCATTAAGATAGCTGTACTGTGGAAGATGGGAATACGGAGTATGGATTTATAGATGGGAACTTTGGAAGAGAAAAAAGAGGTATGAAAAGAAGTCTCAGAGAAGAAGACTACTTGAATATGTGAAGGCTGCATATAAGTAAGAAAATACCTTGGCCAAGAAAGAGCACTGNACTAAAGGCCCTGTAGAAGCAAGAAGAATGAAGAATCCCCTAAAGTAAAGAGATGTTGACGAGGCTGCAATAGAAGAATCTCGCTGATAGGATGCAGTTCTGGCATTGAAGAAGATGAAGGCATCAAGCAAAATGGAAGAAAGCGTTGCAGTGGTAGATTATGATGCCTGGGGATATGAGATATGGCTGGAACTACAATTTGATGGTGATTTAGTTGATTACTGAATCATGCTGGTAGATGACAGCAGCATTCATTCCCATTAAGATAGCTGTACTGTGGAAGATGGGAATACGGAGTATGGATTTATAGATGGGAACTTTGGAAGAGAAAAAAGAGGTATGAAAAGAAGTCTCAGAGAAGAAGACTACTTGAATATGTGAAGGCTGCATATAAGTAAGAAAATACCTTGGCCAAGAAAGAGCACTGCAAAGGATTGGACAGTGTGAAGTCCAAGAGAAAAAGAAGAAGCTGCTGAAAAGTTGTTGCAAGAAAGAAGTAGATTGAACTTTGCAAGGGGTCAGAAGAGAAATATGCAAAGAGCAAGTTGCATAATCAAGATAATATTGCTGCAAAAGAAAAATAGGATAACTAATTGCTTTAAATAAATGTTGACTGTGCGTGAGAGGATGCTGCAATAATACTGATGTGATAGATGTAACTTTGTAAGTCTATGTAATTTGATGATTTTGATCATTTCATAAGAAGAGGAAGAAGATGCATAAATTTGGAATATTGAAGAGGTCAACATCATTGATTTCTCAAGCAGAGAGTGACTACATGGAATGTTGCATTGTGGGGAGATGTGCTGCGTGAAGAGGAAGATGAGCTCAAGAGAGATGAACATTCGAGAGATGACTCCATTGTTGGTTGTGTAGTTTTGAGTTGAGAAGAGGTCGCTGGTTGCACAAAGAAGACACCCCAAGGTAGCTGTAGCATTGAAGAATCAAGGACTTCATGTTGTGTAGTTTCGAGTAAAGAGAACTCACTGGCCGCATTGCAGACTGCATGACAGAAGACAGTAGATCTCCAAGGAGACATGGGACATGATAAGTCATGTGATAGAAATATGACTTGTAGAGGTGGCATGTGTGTTTGTCATCTAAAGAGAAGTAGTTGAAGAAAAACTAGGAGAGAGGCTGAGTTAGGAGCGCAGAAGAGGATTCAGCAGCAACAGCAAGGGAGATGAAGACTGCAGCGGAGGAAAAAGGGAAGATTATAGCAGGAGCATTAGGATTGATGATGTGGTTATATTTTATCAACAAAGGAGAACCTACATCACAAGGATGCAATTTCTTTTCGACAAGGGGAGTTTGATGCAGGAGCCTCTGCCACCCTTTTGAATTTGAAAACCCACCATATCAGGGACATGTGCTTGAAGCTTCCAGAAACCAAAAATGTGGATCTTTCATGCCCGTGAAGGGCCACGTCCCATGAAGATCTTAATTTCTGGGAGTTGAACATTTGTATAAGAGCAGGGTAGGCAGGGGTGCTCCGAGAGAGGCTCAGAAGAATTCACACAGAGCACTCTAAAAGAAGAAAGAAACGAGTAGAGTAGAGAGGCAAATTGTATCAGGATCGAGTGATTAAGAGGTTGGAAGGCTGTTTTAAAACCCTGATTATAAGTTCAGAGATGAGTAATAAAGAAGATTGATTGGAAAGTGGGTTTTCCCCAGAGGGGTTCCACTATAATCACTATATTAATGTCTGAATGCCTTTGCTCACTGATTATTTGATGAGACGGTTTCTTATATTTGATGATGATGGATAGTTTTATGATATTGCTGGATCAGGTAGTCTGCTACATATCTCTGATTTGCAGGGGCCTCTGGATCACGTGCATCGAATAAGATACCGGGAAAAGGCTATATTGCTAAATGATTAGACTACATTCTGATGTGTCAAAATCTCTCAAGGGATAACTATGTTATAGACCATGTACTATTAAGAATATCTGCCGAGATTACCAAGTGCTATCTCCCTATCCTTGAAATTAACTCTAGTAGGCAAACAAAAATCCCTTGGGTTTGATCCCCAGTGTTTGACCACAAGGAATTCCTCGAAAATGTTGAAATATAGAGGAAAGAAGAGACCTCATCACAATACTTTCATGTATTTTTTGTACAAGGAGATTATGTTGCTAATGTTTCAGTAAAGTAGTATATCAGCAAATCAACCATCTACCTTGTACCCTTTCTTTGCACAAAGGACCATCATGTCATCTTTTGGAATCATATCAGACAGGCATCTACATTCTGGTATCTGAAGAGATGCAAACAATAACAAAATTGTATTATATCTTAAATGCATCCCCAATGTCAAGCATGCATTATCAATTACGGCCAAATCCACTTCAGAAAAAACAGGATTTCAAAGCTAAAAAGAGTGCAAATACAAGTAATGAAGGTAGAACTGAAACCAATGGCCATTATGACAACCTGCAGATATTGAGATATTGAGCTCAAGTATAAAATCCACCTTCTAACATAGTCATAGATATTGCATGTATTGATTATCTCCACGGCTAGGCATCCAAAAACACACAAGAAAGAACAAAACTAAAATAGACATATAAATTACACCTGCAAAAAAAGTATAAATTTTATGAGTACAACAGGAGGCAAACAAACAAACAAACAAAAGCAGAAGAGTTCTCAAAGTATATATGCACGCACATCCAGACTAATAATTAACCAAATTATATAAAGACC
>SNQJ01S0076586.1:24590-36714 GCA_010110895.2 Picea sitchensis
ATGCAGGGAAATAAACAAAGGCACATTCAACATCAGTCACATATATGAGAAACACAGAGACAAATAATTCCCGAGGAAACCCATATAGGGTAAAAACCTCTTTTTCTTTATATGATAAGTATTATCTACATTCTTTACATTATCATATATATACGAGAATCAACTCATTGTGAGGCTACAACCTCTGTTTTTGCAAGCTGCAACTTGCTGAGAGCACCGACTCTCTGTTTTCTCTAGTACCCACTAGAAGGAAGCACCAACCCCCTGGTTTCTCTAGCACCAACTAGAAGGAAGCACCAACTCCCTGGTTTCTCTAGCACCAACTAGAAGGAAGCACCAACTCCCTGGGTTCAAGAACCCACTTGAACCTTTGAGGACACCAGTCCTCCCTAGCACCTCCCAACCACCCTTGTATATAAATTCCTTGTTACTAAAACTTATTACAGCGATATAAAGTTATTCAATGGCTTACCAACCTTGTCGCTGTTCTGTTACACTACTATGCCCTGTGTGCATCAGTGTCTTCTGCACGCCCCTTGCACTTTCTGTTCTTCTACCTTTTATACTCTCTGCACCATATCCCTTCAATGCAACCTTCCTCTACTGTGCATTTCTTCTCCTGCGCTCTACCTCCTTGCTCACAGTTGAATCCTTCCCCACGACAACAAACCTAATGTATTCTTTGTTCCACATTCTTATAGTCCCTGTGCTCCTTGTGCATGCAATATTTGCCATGCCTCTGCATGTTCACACCCCACCAATCTCCTCCACATCTCAAGTGCTTTCTTTGATCATCATCGCGACTCTTCAGCTTCTTTGGTGGTTTTCTCCACACGTTCAGCATCACTGGGTGTTCTGTCTAGATTTCTCATCTTCTCTGGCAGTTGAGGCTCTTTGTCTTCTCTGTCTTCGACGAGATTATCCTTTCTATTTTTAGCTACATACTTCAATCCCCTTCCATCTATCAATCGCCTATATAAATAGTCCTCAATCCACTGGAAGATGCCTTGAGACTCTTCATCTTCTTTGGCGATCACACAAAGGTCTCTTTGAATTCTCTGGCAGATACCATCAATGGTTTCTAGCAGTTATACTGCGAGGAGCGATATTATCCCTCCGATTATGCTCAAATTCACCTGCACCGTTGGATTGGCTCCATGGGGTCTTGCATTCATTTCGGCA
Source organism: Picea sitchensis (assembly GCA_010110895.2). NCBI lineage: Eukaryota > Viridiplantae > Streptophyta > Pinopsida > Pinales > Pinaceae > Picea > Picea sitchensis. Next base: position 25,773 of record SNQJ01S0076586.1, read on the forward strand.
TTTCGGCATTCGACAATTCGGCATTCGTGTGACCATGTGTCTCGACACTCCCAGTTGCGGTCCCCAAAAAGGATCTTAGTTCCTCTAGCTCTTTCCTCCATCTCTCGTTGATGTGACCAAGGGCTGTGACCACATCCTTATGCATAAAGTGCTTTCGCGATTTCGTATTTCATGAATCTGGAGATGAGGCATCTCGACTCTCCAAGTCGCGATCCCCGAAACCCCGAAATGGCGTGGGATCAACGGTCCCAATCAACACTTGATCTGACGGCTCAGATCATTTCGCATTTCGCGATTTCGACATTCTTGTTTTTCAGTGTTCTTGTCACTTCAAAGTCCGGATCCTCAAAACTCCGAAATGGAGTCGAATCAACGGTCCATATCACATCTTGATCTAACGACTGCGATTAAATCGCGATTTCGCATATCGCGATTTCGGGATTCCTGTGGTTAATATTCTTTGACATCTCCAACTCTCGATTTTTGAAACTCCGAAATGGAGTTGGATCAACGATCCAGATCACATCTTGATCTGACGACTGCGATTAAGTCGCGATTTCGCATATCGCGATTTCGGGATTCCTGTGGTTAATATTCTTTGACATCTCCAACTCTCGATCCGTGAAACTCAAAAATGGAGTTGGATCAACGGTCCAGATCACATCTTGATCTGACGGCTGCGATTAAGTCGCGATTTGGCATATCGTGATTTCGGGATTCCTGAGGTTAATATTCTTTGACATCTCCAACTCTCGATCTAATGGTTGAGATTATTTCGCAATTTCGAATATCGCGAGTTCGAGAGGTGAAAGGTTGGAGAATTTCATACCTTTGACTTTCCAGTCAATGAAATGATGATCTGTGTCCACGTGTCCTTCCCGAAGATGGACGGTCCTCCTGCTTTCGGGATTTGTTAAGCCCGCTTCTCCTAGCACTTTAAAGAACGTGCAAGCTCTCCTAGATCCAACAGTGGTTGGACCCTGCGCTTGGATCTAACGCCCGAGATCTATCCTCCATATCTGCGTGCTCCTCATGTCTACATTGAGATCTAACAACCATCGGAATTCTGAATTGTTGATCCAACGATCACGGTTGCTGCTCTTCCCTGATTATCACTGCGCTGCTTATCATCGTTGTTGTACTTGCCATCAATGACAAGCATACGCTGCCTGTAAAACATGCCAACACTAAATGCATGATGGAAAGAAAAGGTAAACAACCTGATTGGTATTGTTCAAGAATGTAGCCAGACCATATCTAAAAGAGACAAACTATTCAAGAAGTTAACTGAGATAGATCTAGCTGGCAGCGCCAATGAAGTCTAGGACCCGAAATTGATATTAAACTCATTGTTTTTAACCAAACAAGAATTTGTTGATCAAGTTCATATCTATAAAAGACTGTCATTTGAAAATTTCTATGGCATTCTTGAATATGGTGAAAATGACGTGAAAACTTGGCTAGTCGGTTATGCAATTAGAAACAAAAATATTCAAGAAGCATTGCACAACTTGTCTATTGATCTAAGGGACTTGGAAAGTGAACTATTCAATATAAAAATCCGGCACAAAATGAACGTTGCGCCCATGAGGAGCTACATCGAAGGATGGTTGAAAAAAGTTATCGACCAAATTATCAATGAAGGTCAAAGCCGAGGAAAGCCATAAAATGACATCAACGAAAAAATGACAAGACATGGCACACCATCATAGTAAGTTGATACTGATTACATTTTTCTGTCTTCATCCACTTATTCTAACAAAGATTTAATCTAGTTCTGACAATTTTCCCTTCTTGCTAGGTTTTGTTGTTTTCCATTGTCGACTTTCTTCTTTCTGCAAACATCATTCTTGTACATATTTGCTTTATAATCGGCGATAGTCACAATCAGAGTCATTCTGGAAAACACATTTTTATTTCACAAAATATGTATTGAACTATAGTTTTTTTTGCAAATTCGAAGATAGTTTTTTTTTGGGGAAATTTTCTCAAATGTATTTTGTGACCCAGTTTATCTAAATACAAATATTTGGGGTTCTTCTATGATGATATTCAATGTTTGGTGTTGTTATTTGGAATTTGTATTTCTTCATAAAATTAACTCATTTCGCTGTACATGTTCTTGTTCTATATTGTGCATGTATTGCAACTTCCTATATTTCAAAATATTCTTCGATATACAAAATGTAAAGTCATGTATTTTTTTCGTTGTTCCTTGTACGTTTGAGCAAAAATAAATCCAAGCCCAAAACACCATTCAAATTCGAACATGATTTACATTTGGACCACAAATAATCTAGTAAGATACATTAATATGGATACATTTTAAATAAACATAAACAAAATCCCTTTAAACTTGACCCTGACTCTCTAGGGCTCTTGATTTTAAATAAACATAAACAAAATCCCTTTAAACTTGTACCTGATTTTCTTGGACTCCTTGATTGTCCGCGGGTTGATTGGTTAGAGGACTATCAAATCCTCATTTCCATTTATATCTTCACATCAGGAACCTGACCGATGACCCTCCTTATCAACACTTGGCCAAATATCTCACCGTGTCATCCCAACTTAGCGCCATCGCATTCTTATCCCGCGTGTTCTGTTATATACATGTTGCACCCAACACTTCCGTCGTATACATTTTGCACCCAACACTTCTGTCATTTACAGTTCAACGCATTATTATACACCTTGCACCCAAAACTTGTGTCATCTACAGTTCTGTTGTATACATCTTGCACCAAAAACTTCTCTTGTCTACAGTTCCTCCACATATTGGAACATGGTCTACATTTGGGACACAAACTATCTATTACAATACATTAATATAAATACAATTTAAATTAATGGTCCTATATCGTCACATCATGAGCCCGACCGACCACAGTTCCTTTCAACAGTTATCCAATTATCTCTCCGCGGGGTCGCGCCTTAGTGCTAACGAAATTTTATGCCCCATGTTTCATGATATACATGTTGCATATAACATTTACGTGATATACATTTTGCAAAAAACACTTTTGTCATTCAAAGTGGATGTTAGCGGTCGGTCGGAGTCACGATATAAAAGAACAGATGCAAATATGAACCGGCCATAGTTCCTTTCAACACTTTGCCAATTATCTCTCCCAGGGGTCACGCCTTAACACTAACGAAATCTTATGCCCCATATTCCATTATATACATGTTGCACACAAGTTTTCCATGATATACATTTTGCACCGAACACTTCTGTCATTCAAAGTGGATGTTAGCGGTCGGTCGGAGTCACGATTTAAAAGTACAAGCGCAAATGTCAATTGGTCCATCCGCCAACGCGCCCATTTGGACATTTTCGGAAAAACGATCGTGACAAGGGCTCCCCAGGAGACGTAAGGCCCCGCCTATCAAATTGTATATATATTCTGCCTCTACTCGTGACAACTCATCGGTTTGCTTATTGCCATTAACAACCAAAAAAATGTATTCAACAACGACCCCCGGGTTGGCCCTATTATAAATCTTTCACCCAAAATGTGCATCATCTACAGTTTCGTTGTATACATCTTGAACCCAAAACTTCTGTGGTCTACAATTCCTCCACATATTGGAACATGGTCCACATTTTCATGATATACATGTTGCACACCACACTTTTGTGATATACATTTTGCACCAAACACTTGTGCCATATACAATTCGACCTTGGTAATAAATCCCGCCTATCTAGAAATCCACGATCTAAAAAGTGGCTAGGCATCAAATGGTTAGCGATCGATCGGAGTCACGATATAAAAGAACAAGTGCAAATGTGAACCGGTCCGTCCACCAAAGCGCCCATTGGGACATTTTCAGAAAAACAACTAAGTTATGAGAAAGATAGTAGAGGACAAATGGTCGTACGGGCTTCAAAATATGGTGACAAGGGCTCCCGAGGAGACGTAATGCCTCACCTGTGAAATTGTATATATATTGTGATTCTAATCGTGACAACTCAGTAGTTCTCTTATTGCCATTAAAAACAAAAAAAAAACTTATTCAACAACGATTTACGAGAGCCGTCTACAATTCTTCCACATATTGGAACATGGTCTACATTTGAACCACAAATTATCTATTACAATACATTAATATAAATACAATTTAAATTAATGGTCCTATGACTTCATATTAGTTTGTACTTTCAACACTTTGCCAATTATCTCTCTGCGAGGTCGCGCCTTAGCACTAACGAAATTTATGCCCCGTATTCCGTTGTATACATGTTGCACACAACGTTTCCGTGATATACATTTTGCACCAAACACTTCCGTCATTCAAAGTGGATGTTAGCGGTTCATCAGAGTCATGATTTAAAGGCAAAAATGTAAATGTGAACCGGTTCATCTGCCAACGCGCCCATTTGGACATTTTCTGAAAAACGGCTAAGTAACGAGAAGGATAGTAGAGAGGAAAAACGATCATGACAAGGGCTTCCTAGGAGACGTAAGGACCCGCCTGTCAAATTGTATATATATATATATTTTGCCTCTACTCATGACAACTCAGGGGTTCACTTATTTCCATTAACCACCAAAAAAATGTATTCAACAGCGACACCCGGGTTGGCGCTATTATACATCTTTCACCCAAAAATTCCATTGTCTGCAAATCCTCCACATATTGGAACATGGTCTACATTTGGACCACAAATTATCTATTACCATACATTAATATAAATACAATTTTTAATAAATATACTTAGACTTGAACCTGAACTTCCATACTCTACAATTCGTCGCGACTTGACGCTATCAATTTCTTATGCCCCATGTTTCGTGATATACATGTTGCACACCACACTTTCATGATATAAATTTTGCACCAAACACTTGCGTCATATACAAATCGACCTCAGTTATAAAGCTCGTGTATACGAAAATCCGCGATCTGAAAAGTGGCTAGGCATCGAATGGTTAGCGATTGGTCGGAGTCACGATATAAAAGAACAAGTGCAAATGTGAACCAGGTCGTCTACCAAAGCACCCATTGGGGCATTTTCGGAAAAACGACTAAGTAACGAGAAAGATAGTAGAGGAAAAATGGTCACACAGGCTTCAAAATAGGGTGACAAGGGCTCCTGAGGAGATGTAGTACCCCTCCTGTCAAATTGTGTTTCGCTCATTGCCATTAACACCCAAAAAAAACTTATTCAACAACGATTTACGAGAGCGTGACCGACCCCCTCGTTGGTGCTATTATAGATCTTGCACCCAAAACTTGCGTCATTTATAGTTACGATGTATACATTTTGCACCAAAAACTTTCGTGGTCTGCAATTCGTCCACATATTGGAACAATACAATTTTAATAAATATACTTAATACATGTTGTACACAACACTTCCCTGATATACATTTCTCACCAAACACTTCCGTCATTTACAGTTTCACCCAAAACTTGCGTCATCTACAGTTATGATGTATACATCTTGTACCAAAAACTTTTGTGTTATACATTTCCTCCACATATCTGAACATGGTATACATTTGGACCACAAATTATCTATTACGATACATTAATATAAATACAATTTAAATTAATGGTCCTATATCGTCACATCATGAGCTTGACCAACCATAGTTTGTTTCAACACTTAGCCAATTATCTCTCCGTGGGGTCGCGCCTTAGTGCTAATGGAATTTTATGCTCCATGTTCCATGATATACATGTTGCACACAACTTTTCCGTGATATACATTAACCGGTTCGTCCGCCAATGCGCCCATTGGGACATTTTCGGAAAAATGACTAAGTAACGAGAAATATAGTATAGAGGAAAAACGGTCATCACAAGGGCTCCCGAGGAGACGCAAGGCCCCGCCTATCAAATTGTATATATATTATGCTTCTACTCGTGACAACTCAGTGGTTCGCTCGACCCCCGGGTTGGCACTATTATAGATCTTGCACCCAAAAAATTGCGTCATCTACAGTTCCGTTGTATACATCTTGCACCAAAAACTTTCGTGGTCTGCAATTCGTCCACATACTGGAACATGGTCTGCATTTGGACCACAAATTATCTATAACGATACATTAATATAAATACAATTTCAATAAATATATTTAAACTTGAACCTAACTTTTTTCGAACTTGTCGATTGGTGCTATATCGTCACATCATGAGCCCGACCAACCGCAGTTCCTTTCAACACTTAGCCAATTATCTCTCCGCGGGGTCGTGCCTTAGGTATACCAAAATTTTATGCCCCATGTTCCGTGATATACATGTTGCACACAACACTTCCCTGATATACATTTTGCACCAAACACTTCCGTCATTTACATTTCGACACGCTATTATAGATCTTGCACCCAAAACTTGCGTCATCTACAATTATGTTGTTCCTTTCAACACTTAACCAATTATCTCTCTGCGGGGTAGCACCATAGCACTAACGAAATTTTATGCCCCATGTTCCGTGATATACATGTTGCACACAACATTTCCATGATATACATTTTGCACCAAACACTTTCGTCATTTACAATTTGACCCCATTTTCCACAATTTACCTTGTAACCCGCTTGACAAGGACTACCTTACCACACAACACTTGTTAATTTTGTAATTTTTAACATTTGAATTTCAAATATTTAAATCATAATTTTAAATTGTAATTTTGTAAGAATTGTCATTATAACTATAAAATTAAAGTGAAAAAATGAAGCACAATTTTTCCTCTCGATTTTTATTTCAGCCTTCTTGTTTAATATCATAGAAACCATATTTGGTTTTGATTTTTTGATTTTATTTATTTTATTTTTATCTTTATCTTAACTTAATACCAATGCAAAAATGTTTGATAAAACTATAAGTAATACATAACTTATGTAAGTCATATAATAGTTAGGTTTAAATGAAAAAGCATATGGTTAATTCTTTCATAACCACCACCACCATTGTAACCATATATATTACCATTTAAATAAACTTAATACCAATGCAAAAATGTTTGATAAAACTATAAGTAATACATAACTTATGTAAGTCATATAATAGTTAGGTTTAAATGAAAAAGCATATGGTTAATTCTTTCATAACCACCACCACCCTTGTAACCATATATATTACAATTTAAATAAACTTAATACCAATGCAAAAATGTTTGATAAAACTATAAGTAATACATAACTTATGTAAGTCATATAATAGTTAGGTTTAAATGAAAAAGCATATGGTTAATTCTTTCATAACCACCACCACCCTTGTAACCATATATATTAGAATTTAAATAATGGTAGACATTTTAATATATTATTATAAGGTTAAATGTTAATTATTCATTAAAAAAAATAAAATTATAATAATTATTTTGGAAGCATATTTAATACATTTTTATTTTAATAACATATATTATTAAAATAAAAGTGTGTTAGATATATTTTAATATAATTATTTAATGAGAGAGTTTATTATTTTTTTAATTTTATAAAATATATTAAATTATTTTAATATATTATTATAAAGTTAAATTTCAATTATTCATTTAAAAAATTATAATAATAATTTTGGAAGATATTTAATATATTTTTATCTTAATAAATATATTAAAAAATATTTTATAAAACTTAAAAAAATAATCAACTCTTTCATTAAATAATTATGTTAAAATATATCTAATACATTTTTACATTTTTATTTTAATGATGATGATGATGATGATTAATGTCCACTAAGACCTAATTGGTCTATCAGATCTTAAGAGGGTAAGTGATTACTTAAAATTCTTTAGAATTTTGTTTCTGTGCTCGAAAAGCATTAAGAGAAGCTTTCGAAGATCACCATACTTTTGTTGAGTTAAGATGTTAGGAAGGTTGGTAGTGTGATCAATATTTTGAAACTGAGATCTAATATGGGTATAGGCTGTGTTATCCCCCATTATCTAGGGATAACTAAGGAGATCATCTCGAGGCCCACATGGTCCCTAGACATGGAGTACCGAGAAACGGGAATGACCTGAGGATGGTCCTGGAGGGCCCATCTCTTCTTCTCGGCCAGTTTTGTCTGTCAGCAGTACCAGCACTTCCATCACTACCGGCCTGGACTTGCATCAGGGGACTCTTGCTCCATGGATGGTGGTCCGAGGTATCACATGGTGCATGTGTCATATTTGATCATTATAGCCTTCTTATGTATGCATTAGATTCCTTTCATTTCGGATGGCTGCTTGGATCTTACATAATCTCTTGACCATTGTTGGGGTGATTGATGGGGCAACAGCAAGCTGGTATTCATGGGTTTTGGTTAGCCACCAGGGGGGGGGGTTGCAGAGCCATCGTACGCTCCACCATCTTATCACTTTTCCATCTTATAACCCGCTCATCCATCCATTCCCCTAGATGCAGCCATTAGGATGACCTTCAGGGGTACATCTTGTCTTGTGGGAAGAGGGGCTAAAGGCCAGAGGTAAAAGTAGCTGAGTAAAGATAAAGCCATGGAAAATAAAACCTGAGAGATGCTTCGCCCAGGGGATCCCCGAGGAGGCAATGAGGCCTCTCGATAAAGAAACTAAGGGACCCTAAGAAGAATGAAATAAATGAAATGCAAGACCTAACCAAAGAGGGATGGGAGGTCTCATCACGAACCGACCCATTATGTTCATAAGTATTTAGCGTTATGACATTGCCCCCATCTGGTAACCAAACTGGGGGCAGTGACCTTTTGGTTTGCCGCACATGGCCAAAGGAAGGGGTCTCATCACGAGCCAACCTCTCATTTCTGTGAAGATACTAGTGGGTAACGCTGTCAGCTCTGGCCCACCAAGCCAAGGCAGTGTACCTCTTCATCAGGAGCTTGTGGTAAAAATGCAAATAAAGAAGATAAGGCAATGGGGCTTGGAAAAATGCATCCATGACGGAACAGCTCGCCTCCTACAAGGCACTTACAGACAACACCAGCCCTTGGAATGACTATGACTGGACATCCTTAAAACCACATCACCACGTTATTAGCCCAATAGGTGGTCTTATTGGTTACCTTAGCCTTGTATAGTGGGTCTGTGTAATATCTTAAGAGCTATCAGATAATTTGTTAGTGATTTCATGCATATGTTTACGATAAATTTAATGATGAGATGATTTACATTGCTATGATGTCTAGGACTGATGAGCCGGAGGCGTGGTTTTTTGTTGTGCAGGGCCATGCCCGGCGGATAGGTATTAGAGGATCGGTGCACATGGGAGATGATTAGCTCGGACCTCCGTAGGGCTGTGAAGAGGCCATCAGATGGGCGTTGGGATGGCGGAGGCGGGCGAGTTGTGGCGGAAGCCCTTTACGCGAGAAGAAGAAGGTCGCCCTCATTAGGACGTTTTGGGGAAGACCTAGCCTATGGGGATCAACCCCTTGCAGATGGGACGTTGACCTAGGGAGATTGGACGCTACCCAAGATTACTTGGACGCCTTTTGGAGAAGATAGCAGTGTGATGAGCCTTCTGGGCACACATAGCACGGGTTAGAGGAAGCCCCAAAGGGGCCAGCACGTCAGCGTCTCAGAGGGGCCTGACGTGTCTATATTTTTGCTTTCATTTGGCATTTTGGCATGTAAAAGTGACAAATTAATTGAATATTATTGTCAGCCTTGTCGGTTGTTTTGTTGACCCTATTTTGTAAATTAAGGTCAAAGAATCATATAAGAAGGGCGTTGCCTCTTCATTTTAGAAAATAACATAACTTACTCTCATTGAGAGAGATACATTTCTAGTCTTTTGTGCTTGGTTTTTCTTCTCTCTTGAGTGAAACAACTTCTTGGAAGGCTATTGTTTGGCAAGTGGTGCTTTTATTCATTGGAAGGTTTACAACTGATTTGGATTTTGCTTCTTCATGATCTTGTAGTGTTTTCATCAAAACTTCTTGGATGAATGGTTGTTGATTTAACATCTTACATTAGTGTTATCTTGTTGTTATTTGCTTAATCGCGCCGAAACCCTAAGGGGAGCCAACACACAAGTAGGTTGTGGCTTCATGTCCCCCCTGAATAGAGCTTATAGCCATTTGATTTGAAGGAATTTTAGCCTAGCCATAGCTACACTAGATTCCCTCTCATCTTGAGTTAGTTTTCAGCACAAAATTGAAGAAGGAAGTGGAAGGCTATTGTTTGGCAAGTGGTGCTCTTATTCATTGGAAGGTTTACAACTAGGATTTGGATTTTGCTTCTTCATGATCTTGTAAGTGTTTTTCATCAAAACTTATTTAATGAATGGTTGTTGATTTAACATCTTGCATTAATTGTTATCTTGTTGTTATTTGCTTAATCCTTGAAAACATAGGGAGCCAACACACAAGTAGGTTGTGGCTTCATGTCCCCATGAATAGAGCTTATAGCCATTTGATTTGAACGAATTTTAGCCTAGCCATAGCTACACTAGATTCCCTCTCATATTGAGTTAGTTTTCAACACAAATTGAAGAAAGAAGGCGTCCTAGGCCTAATTTAGTTTACACCTAGGGTTTACTTCTAGGGTTTTGAAAAGCCTTGTATGAAGAAACACTTTTCAGCCCTAGGTTTGTGCTTGTAAGCTAGCCGTTTTGCCAAATAAGTCTTAAGGAGAGGAGAGAAAGCTTTAGGCCTAGCTTTAGCTACACCTAGGTAAGTCTTTCCTTCTTAGGGTTCAGATTTGATGGCCTTGCCATAGAAACACCATCAAACCCTAGCCCTCTTGTCTTTAAGTTTGAGTCTTCCTAAACCATTAGTCTCACTTCAATTGACTCCAGTAACCCAAGGCACTAGTCTAGGATTGATCTTGAGTTTGTTTATGCCTTAAATCTCTTTCAAACTACTTTCAATTTGAAACCCTAACTAACCTAGCGTCTAACCCTAGCTCTCTTCTTTACTAACCCTAATAAGGTGACGTCTTGCTGATTTTAACTTTTGTTTGGATAGAAAGGTGCGGCCTAGTCATCTTATCATAGCCGTGGAG
>SNQJ01S0076586.1:44705-65659 GCA_010110895.2 Picea sitchensis
GGATTCTCCCATAAGGGTTGTTTCTAAATTCTGTTGAAATTACTAAGACAACTGAGAGGGGGGGGGGTGAATCAGTTGTTATTGTGCTTAAACAATTTTAAGTCTATTAATACATTCTTAATCTTTCTTCAAGTGATCATTAACATTATACAACATATGGACAATAAAAGTAATGAGCATCAGTCACGCATAAGGTATACACAGAGACATATTTTCTCAAGGAAACCCATAAAGGGAGAAAACCTCTTCTTCTTCAAAATGATAGGCAGTCTTTTAAGTTATGTACATCATCTATCATTGAGCACCAACTCAATGTGAGGCTGCTACCTCTGTTTTACAAGTTGCAACTTTCTTGAGAGCACCAACTCTCTGGTTTCTCTAGAACCCACTAGAAGGAATCACCAACTCCCTTAATGTTCCATCACCAACTGGATGGAAGCACCAACTTCCAATTACACAGGCTCCAACCTGTATAACAGAGAACACTTGTTCTCCCTTGCACCACCTTGCCACCCTGGTTTCTCTGGCTGCAACCAGATAGAAGTTATAACTCCCTATGTTCAAGCTCCCACTTGAACCTCTGAGGACAACAGTCCTCCCTAGAACCTCCCAACCACCCTGGAATATAAATGAATAATTAAACGATCAATTACACAGATAAATCGATTCTTACCACTTCTTCTCTGTTCTATAAATCTGGTCTTCTTCTAACTGTTCTGCCATTCTTCTCTTCCTTTGTATGTTCTGCAAATCTACTGTGCTTCAACTTGTTCTGTCTTTCTGCTCTGCTTCAACTTGTTCTTTCATTCTTCTCTGCTTCAACTTGTTCTGTCATTCTGCTCTGCTTCAAGTCTTTTCCTCTTCTGTTACTCTTCTCTGAGTTTTATCTCACACTGCACATATTCTCAGTCTCACACTGCGCGTCTTCTCAGTCTCACATTGCGCATCCTGTGATTTTCCCCTTTCTTACAATTTAATTCATTTTTCGTCCAGAACAACCAACCACGCATAGTCTGTCTCTTTTTCTTTTATGCACAACACCCACATCAGTTACACTTCGAATCTTCTGAGGCAAAAGAAAAACCGTCTAGGCAACTAAAACACCAACCGATCAGGAATCATGAATCAGTTTTTCTAACTGATTCGTAACTGATGAATTAACTGTGAGAGAGAACAATAGCCCTCCGATCATATTCAAGTTAATATGCACCGTTGGATGAAATTTATTAATCTTTCCTTTAAATCAGGTTTCGACATTTCGACATTCTTGTGGCCAAGTGTCTCGACACTTCATGTCGCGATCTCTGAAACTCCGATACAAATCTTTTCTATGCTAGCTCCTTCCTCTATATTACCATGACCATGACCAAGCGCTTATGCATAAAGTGATTTTTGCGAATTCGCATTTCATGAATCTGGAGATGAGGCATCTCGACTCTCCAAGTCGCGATCCCCGAAACCCCGATATGGAGTTGAGATCAACGGTCCACGATCTCGATGAATCTACGGTCCAGATCTCATCGTGAATTTGCATCTCGTGATTCCTTCGATGGAGGTTCTTGTCACTCCAAGTTGTGATAGGCGAAACTCCGAAATGAAGCTTAGATCAACGGTCCACGATTTCGATGAATCTACGGTCCAAATCTCATCGTGAATTCGCATCTCACGAGTTTCCACACCATGCTCCGTTGACTCCAAGTCAGCGACTTGTCCTATGATTCGACGGTCCAGATCTTATCTTAATTCAATGGCTCAGATCATATCACAATTTCAGTGGTTATGTTTCTTGCCTGTCCAAGTCGCAAGTCGCGAAACTCCAAAATGGCGTGGGATCAACGGTCCAGATCACACCTTGAATTGACGGCTGCGATTAAATCGCGATTTCACATATCGCAATTTCAGTGGTTATGTTTCTTGCCTCTCCAAGTCGCGAGTCACGAAACTCTAAAATGGCGTGGGATCAACGGTCCAGATCACACCTTGATCTGACGGCTGCGATTAAATCGCGATTTTGAGAGATGAGAGGTTGGATCATTTCTTACTTTTGACTTTCCAGTCAGCAAAATTTTGATCTATGTCCACGTGTCATTCCCGAAGATGGACGGTCCTCCTTCTTTCGGGATTTTGTATGCCCGTTTCTCCTTGCACTTTAATGAACGTGCAGGTTCTTCATGATCCAACGATGGTCGATCCTCGTGCTCAGATCTGACGCCTGAGATCTGTCCTCCTCTTCTGCGTGTTCTTCTTGTCTACTAACAAATCTGACGGTCCTCCTTCTTTCGGGAATTTTGAATGGGATCCAACGATCATAAATGCTTCTCCTCCCAATCTTACTTTGTTCCACTTACTCTGATGTTGCCATCGATGACTTGTCAACAATCCTCTGCACTATCTCTTCTGAGCTTATTCGAATCTTCTCTACAACGTCTTCTCATAATGCCAATCTATTACATACTTTCTGTACTCATGCCATCTTCATTGTTGTACTTGCCATCGATGACAAGCATTCGTTGTCTGTTAAATATTTGCCAACAAATTCATGGCAATCTCTAGCGCCTCAGCCTGTAAAGCAATATTTTGTTGCATCAGAGGAACTCTGATGTGTGGTAACAAGGAAACAATGAACCAATCTTTGTTCTGCTCATCTGGGATCTGAAAAGTCAATCGGCCTGTTAAGGTCTTAAATCTATGGTCGAATTCCTAGAAAGGCTCGGCTACCTTATGTTTGATCTCTTTCAACTCTATAATACATTGTGATTCAGACTTGGGTTTCTTGAATTCTGCAATCAACGCATTCTTGATCTCGTTCAGGGGCTTAGGCTGTGAAAGTCCTTGGACAAGCTTCATGTACCATCTTAGTGCACGATCTCGAAGGGTAGTACTAAACTGGGCTCTCTTAACTACTTTGTCGATGACATTTTTAATATTCTGTATGGCTTCACATAGGAACCAATGTTGATCAGGGTCTTCAGACCCATCTCCCCTAAAGCTAGGGAGTCTCATCTCATCTTCATAGAGCTTCCTAGGTTTCATGTCTGAGTATATGTTGAACTACTAGTAATAGTACTCTAAAGACTCTAGTGACTTGGATTACTCTGATTTCTTAATGTTGTCGAATCAACAGGAGGGAAAATAATACTTACTTCAATAGTTTGCGCAGTTCCTGAGGTTTCTGGCTTTTCCCGACGAAGTTCTTCAGCTTCCTCTTCCTCTTCCCTAGCAGGTTCTGAATGCTCTTCATCTGTCAGATCTACCTCTTCTCCACTGTAGAAACCCTTGTCTCAGTAGTTCTGCTTGAACAGGTTCGCAAGATGAACTTATCTGAACACTCTCCCACTGCGCGTATGTCCAACTTATGTGTCACTATCGTTGTCTGAATTCCTGAACATTAGCCTTTTTAAGTCTGATCGATCTACTGTATCTTCAAGATGTTCTTCTCATGCAATAACATCTTGATTCTCAACTTCAGAAAATGTAAAAAATTTCCTCTGGGTCCCTTGAATAAATATCTCTTAGCTTGGCTATATGACTCTACTCAATCAACAAAAAACTCAGTGATGTACCCTCCAATGGTGCTATCAAACCAATGATCTATTGTTCTTGACACGACGTTGTCAACTCTCTTGACCTTCTTGATCAGCGCCGACGTCCAAACTACAAGAGGTCTAGATCTGATCTCAAATTGGGTATCAACTAACCTAGCTAACCACTCATATAGCTCCTAATGGATTCCTCCAAAGAATATCTCGTGTATATCAGTAAAAATATTTCTCTCCAACCAATCCTCTGTACTAAGATTAGGGTTCTTGTTCTGGGCTTCAACAAAGTCCCTTTCCTGATCCTCTATCCACTTTTTAATCTCTATCTTTGATGTAAACCACCTTGACATTCCCTCAAGAAGATTTTGGTCCCGGCAACGGAACCATTTGTTGGCATAGGGGCAGACCTAGGGTTCAACTCCAAGAGCGCACCAAGAAGCCCTAACTACTGGCCCTTTTGGTTGCACCTGCAAAGTAGATGCAGTCTCACCTGAAGCAACTATGGGGGGGTTGCAGGACAAAGATGTCTACAACCAAGGGAATTATCAAGTGGATCTAATACTAGAACAATACAACATGCATATATCACTTATCAACTTAGATCTATTCCATACATCTTATCAGATCTATCGCAATATTGCAATAACAGTGTATCAAATGGAAAGAACAGAGAATCAATCACACATAACACAAAATATATGTGGTTCACCTTCTCTCTAGGGCTACATCCACAAAACTGTGCTTTATGATATATTAAGATGAAAACATACAGTTCTAATCTGCGCTCTTAACCGACATATCTTATCTCCTATTCTTTCAATCTCTCCCCTCCCTGCGCACCCAGCTGTAGGGTTGATCTTCGCACCCAGCTGAAGATCTTACAATACTAGAAGGCTCTCGTACTCAGTTCTTCTCACTCTCACAACAATAATTACTCATGTCAATATGACTAGATCCCACCAACTCGAACCAACCATCCTCCCTCATATAGGTTATTATTTATAAATTACAATCACTCACCAACATCCTTAGGTCGAAACTTAGGTGTCAAAACCCTAGATACCAAAACCCTAGTTGTCTAAAACCTTAGGTCAACTTGACCCACATTTTTAGGGTTTCGCCAGCCTGTCTTTCCTTCCTTCTCGCGTGGTGCTCCAAAGCATCTAACAATGGTTTTTTCCGCTTTTTGAGCTATCCACGATCCTTCTTCCTTGCTTACCTGTCATCCTTGATCTCCTCGTCCAACGGCTTGCTTTCTCGGACTTCACTCCGTCTTTTATGCTCTTTTGCTCACTTCAACCCAGTAACAGTCACTGTGTCTTCTGTGAAGTTCTCATTTTGCCTTTTCTTCCTTGATCTTTGCTTGCTTTCATAACCAAGGGCCAACAATTTAGCTCTGTCAGGAAGTCATTGAAGCTCATCAAATCGTCAAACTCTCCTTGTTCTAGAAATGTGAACAAGGATTTATATTTCTCAGCAACAACATTGTCCTCTAAACTAAGTGGCTCTATGATTCTTGTTGCTCTCATTAGCGGCACGGGAAAGTTGTATCTGCAATGTGAGTTTTTTCGTTTTCTACAAATTCTTGTATGATAATGTCTATGAACTTTGGCAAGTTCTGGATCCAAATGATCTGTGTTGCATGTTATGTATTTGTCCACAAATTGCTCAATCTATGAATTGTTGTCAGCTCCATAGACTGGTGCACCCTCTATCCACAATAGTGTGTGGTCATGTTCATTCCCCCTATTCGGGAATTCAATCACAAAAAAGTAGTTCGATATTTTTTCGACAAACGTTTCATCATGGCATATCAATTGTATCAAAGCATTTATTCTATGTATATAGTAGCGAGTACATGTCACTGGGTCTTTTCTTATGAGGTAGTCAATGTCATTATTTTCCAGTGTATCGGTTTATTTTTTACGTTTCTTGTTCCTATGCAAGTCAGATACGATAGCCACCAATGGATCCCAACAATGCTCTGCACTTGCAAATGTGATGAAAAATGTTGGCGGGCCCAATTGTCAGATCATTGCAAAAATAGTTTTCTTGTTTTGTTGCAAATAGTGAGGAGAGATGCGAATGTTTTTGAAATCTATGTATCCAATATTAGATTTCATAATTTTTTCTAGGTTTACTTTGTACTTGACATCCTTGGACAACAAATTTCTTCCTTGTAATTGGACTTTTCTTATTCGAACCCACATGCAAGAAAGAACTTGCTCTATTATTATGCACATTGTTTTGAAAAACAAATTTGTTATGTGACAGGAGAAGTCACTGCTTGAATGTAGCAGCTCCCATCGAACTATTTTATGATAACTGAATCGTTCTGTAATGTCAGCGGCACATGGATCTCCATAGAAGAGTGTCGGGAAGTTCATTTCCTCAACAAATCTATCCTTGAATATTCCAAGTGGACGTTGCCCCTTAACAGGTGCAGTTTCGACTATCTTGTCTTACAAGTCACGAATGCACTGTGAATTAATGAATCCATGCACCAATGTCTCACCAGGTGTTTCATTCTCCGATTCATTACTTGTATCAAATTCACTGGCATTTTCTAGAGTATTTGCAGAGCTACCATCCTCTTCTCCAAGAATACTGTTCAAGTTCTCATTTATACAAATGTTCTGTGCTTTGCATAGGGACCTGGAACATAATTCCTTTAATGCTTTCATAACAGCATGCACATGCACTTTGCCTATATGATACACATTTTTGTGTTGCAAGCATCTTTTGAGAGCCACAACAATTGTCAGTGTATCGCTAATGAATTGTGGCAAGGCTTTTTGCACAACATCTAGCTGAACAGGCACATTAATAATTGATCCTGTTAAGCCCATCTGGGGTAGTTTATAGCCCCAGAACCTGATTTGTGCAAATGCAATTCGCAGAGACACAAGTCTCTCTTCAATTTCTGTAAGTGCACTTACATCTGGTAGTGGTGCATTACATCTTATTTGGTCAGGGGTTGAAAATTGTGGCAATTTTCCATTTTCAAACGACCGTTTGCATGGAAGACAAATTTTGCCACTGGAAAATGTTTTATCATGTTTTGTCAAGCGGAGGTATTCTGCTTCCAAATCAGGCGTGAAAGACTTTTTTTTTTTTGCGAAATTCAATTGATTGCAAATTGCAGATGCAATGGAAGGAGTGTCTTTGATTTGTTTCATGTACGTCTGTCTTGCATCTTTCTTTCGCAGGGAAGCATGGGTAGAAAGTGTTTGTTGGTTTTCATTTGAAGCAGTGCACAGTGTTGCTTCTAGCCCACGAAATATGATTTTTTTCTTTGGGATAGTTGCATGACCATTGTGGGATATGCGATTGTACCTGTCTATGTTGTGTTGTGCTCGAACAATTTTTTTTAGATTGTGATATGTTAGTTTCTCTCTAAAAGGAAGCATAGAAATGTATTTTTTTCTCTCGCGCATGACCTTCTTCAAGTTGCAGTAACTTAGTGTACGTTTCTTGTTCAAGGGCAGGAAGACCTGATCACAGCTGGGATGAATTTCACTGTGATTAAATAACATGCGATGCTTATGCACATTCAATGTGGTTTGGCTGGCATTGGCATTGGACACTGGAACGCCAGTAGTTCCTATACCACCAATGTTTTTTTCTCTCTTACGTATGAACTTTTTCAGGTTGTGGTAACTTAGTCTACGTTTTTTGTTTAATCCCTGTATGGCCTCATCACAACTGGGACGAATTTCACGCATGATTTTTTTCAAGTTGTGATAACTTAGTCTACGTTTTTTGTTTAAGCCCTGTATGGCCTCATCACAACTGGGACAAATTTCACGCATGATTTTTTTCAAGTTGTGATAACTTAGTCTACGTTTTTTGTTTAAGCCCTGTATGGCCTTATCGCAACTGGGAGGAGTTTCATTCTCATTAAACAACATGCCGCACATATGCAGATTCGATCTGGTTTAGGTGGCATGGACATTGAACCCTGAACCAGTGATATGTCCAAGCAAAGGTTGATAATGGATATGTGTCGTATCTGTTTTCAACGAGAGGATGTCAATCGTTCGATCATAATTCAAGTCAATAGACCAGGAATGGACAATGCCATCTAGCAGGGCCGACGAGACCTGAATATTTACTCTGAATATGATAGATAACCATTGAAAATAGAATCTGCAACCCTCCACATTTCCTTTTTCATATGGAAACGCCATGTTTACAAGGTATTCCTGCCAACTGTCAATTGCCAACACATTTTCTAGGAGATATGGCAAAAGGTGTTGATGCAAGCAGCTAAAAGCCTGTTGGCTGCCGCCTATAATTGCATTGCAAAAGGACTGTACAATGTAAAGCCACAACGACTACACATCGAACTTTGTTTCTACCAAATAACAAATTGCATTGAACAAATTATCTCCACAGCTAGATACAACAGTTGTCGCTGGCTGCAAACCATGGCATTCTATGCGATGCATAATCCGTTTCCACTGCGATTCAAGGTATTTGCAAACGAGGGACAAGTAAATATGAGGTCCCCCAAGATTGCATATGGACATTGTTCTGTACAACAATGGTTCATAATGACCACTGACAACATTAGCATCATGGAACAAGATGCAATATGTATTGTTAGATGCAGTTTTATTGAATAGTAGATATCTTATCGTTCTTGTCAATGACCATATTCCAATTGATATATTGAGCCAATTAGACAACCACCATATACAAAATGTATCTCCCCAAATCCCCCTCTCACGTGCAGGCATAATTGGAGATGTAGACAACCGCATCTTTGAAAAATACGTAGCGACATCATGTATTCCATGCAACTGCTGAAGAAAATCAGATTCCAGTTCGTATTCATACGACTTCAATACCTCAACGCCACCATTTTTTAAACAACCCAAGAAATAATCTATAAATCCATTGCGCAGGTCGGTCGAGGAATAACGGAAATGCAGTAGAACCTGAAATGGATCGAAAAGGAAATCCCTTACAGTATACGAGAATGCATCCAATCTAAAAATCCCATTGCTATGCAACACCTCGTCAATGTTGTCATATATAATGGAGTGTGTATCTATTTCATACGAGTCAACATCTATTAATTGTTTCATCTTTCGAATTGTTATTTTGAAGTTGTTTCTTAGCTACTTTCAGTTTGTATGAAAGCAGAGAGAAGGGGAAAAAAAGAATAAAACGAAAACTAAAAAAAACAACAAAAAAGTAAAAATAGAAAACAATCCCGGTATGTATCCTTCAACCTTCTTCTTGTCAAATTCAATTCCCCCCTAGTCGCCACAACAAATGACAAGAAAACAAACCTACACTGAAAAGTGAACCAAACAGAAGAAACAACGCAAATAGACAAGACTATAAATTTGTTGAGCACAAAGACCGATTTGAACCTATTCATGGTGTGCATCTTACAAGCTTCTCAGAAGCAGAAGAAGTTTCGCAAAATAGAAAGGAAAGAACAAAGGCAACAGGTGGACATAGGTTTTTGACCTAGAGAACAAAATCATTTCCCGCCTCTACACCCTGGCGGATGGTTCCCCCTTGTGACAGATCCAGATACGTTTTCTAATCCCCTTTGCATTGCAGATTTCAAAATAGCTATGGCACAATATGCATGACGTGGAAGTTAGCATATGAAGACGCATGGTTTCCAGGAACATAAAATAAGAGCACACAGAAATATGTTTTGCAACAGAATTTTGAGGCAGGGACTCCTCCCATTGAAAAAGCTTGTCTGGAAGGTGCAAAACACCAAGTAGAAAAAAAGGAACACCAACGAAACGATGGCACGAGAAATTCCCTGTCAACGAGGGATGACAAGAGCTCAACCACAAAACTTGGAAACCGCAACAACAGGCCCAACAACTTGCAAAGTTGAAGAACCACAAACCAGTGAACAAGCAACTGCAACTGCAGGACCTCAACTTTGCAAAGTTGAATCAAACAAGAGAAAGAAGCACAGAACAAGCCAACGAACAAGCATCAACCACTAAACCAGTGATGCCGGTGGGGAACAATTTTGCACAATTTCACTGTAAACAACACCATAAAAAAATATGGAACGAAACTGTACAATAAACATTTAAGATTGCTAGACCTGTTAGGTAAACACCTAAGACTGTCAAAACCATCGAAGAGTGTCGTTCTGTGCAAACATTTAAGAAAGCCTGCAGCGTGGCAGGCCTGACAATGACAAAGACTCTCGAAACACGCAAGAACAAAGAAAAAATCACACATAGTAGTATGCTAGAGAATGTATTCGAAGGACAAAGTTTGGACATGGTAGCATATCAAACATTGGGATATATTTAGCTAACAGAAAATGCTAAGACAAACATTCGAACTAATGCTAACATTAATCCACCTTCGAGCATTACATAGGAAAAATATATGATTCAAAAAGGCTGTATACGATAAAAAAGTTTGGATATGTTACCATATAAAAAATTGGGACTAACGAAGCCGACAACAAGACCTCCAATCAGTGATCCAATCAGATCATTACATATATGGTACTTTTTATTATATAAAAATCAATGTTATTAGTTACCTAGCTCCAACAATAGATATTATGCAAATATTTGTGGCCAAAGGACAAACTAATATGAAGTCAACGAATTATCGATCGCTATAGTCCCTCTATGCCTACGACAAGGACTAATAATAGACAAATTTAGTTAAAAGAAATTTTTCCATGTATCGATATTCACACCACTCAAGTGGCACGTCGACATCGCTCCTTAAAATTTCTGTCTCGTATTTAAGATATGATCTCCCATTGTAACTGGCTTGATCTTCTTATGGGTGGCTACACAAATGGTAACATGATAACATTAAAGTATTATTGCATCATCATATGAACAACATAGAAGCTTGCTTTCATTGTGTAAAATTATATTTCTTAAATAAGCCAAAATTTGACTTTCACTCTGTAAAACTCTATTTGTTAAATAATTCAAAATTATCAAACATAATATACCATTAATAAGGTTAACGTTAATCGGTCATTGCAATGAAGATTCTAAGTTTACTATGAGCAACATAGCTTTTTAGTGAACAAAGGAAGGTTGGGTTTAATCATAAATCTTAAAAGAATAAAGATTTAACCTCTAAGGTTAACGTTAATTGGTCATTGCAATGAAGATTCTAAGTTTATTCTCAACAACATAATTTTTCAGTGAACAAAGGAAGGTTGGGTTTAATCATAAATCTTAAAAGAATAAAGATTTAATCTCTAAGGTTAACGTTAATTGGTCATTGCAATGAAGATTCTAAGTTTATTCTAACAACATAGCTTTTCAATGAACAAAGGAAGGTTGGGTTTAATCATAAATCTTAAAAGAATAAAGATTTAACCTCTAATGTTAACATTAATTGGTCATTGCAATGAAGATTCTAAGTTTATTCTCAGCAACATAACTTTTCGGTGAACAAAGGAAGGTTGGGTTTAATCATAAATCTTAAAAGAATCAAGTTTTAACCTCTAAGATTAATGTTAATTGATCATTGCAATGAAGATTCTAAGTTTATTCTCAACAACATAGTTTTTTAGTGAACAACGAAAGGTTGGGTTTAATCATAAATCTTAAAAGAATAAAGATCTAACCTCCATCTAACAAATATCAAAATAAGCATACAATTTGTCAAATGATACTTGGTTGCAAACAAACAAATTCAAAAAGTATACCAGAGCAACACATCTGATTGTTGACTTCTGATATTCAGCTCCAGAACCAGGTTCATCACCATAGAAAATATATATTTTATTAGTATATATCCAATGTATCTTCCCAACCAAGCTAATGCAGTTGATGACTCTGATTGATCCTCCTCCCACAACAACCTCCACTATACCTCCGTGAATTAAAGCAGCTCCGAATACGAAGAGCCCGATTAAGTGGTAAGCTCTTTCCCGTGTTTCCGCCTCTACCTATGTTGTCCCCTCATCTTCGAGTTCCAATCTAGAATTTTCCCAATCCTAAAATTCCAGGCGACCCATCCCCAACCCCAACCCCTTCTCGGATGGGAGCTGTTCATTCTCAATTTCTAGCTCTTAAGGAAGGTGAAAGATAATTGAAGGGGTGAGGCATTGGATTTGTTAAAAACAACCCAACTATTCAAGACAACTGCATATTCGAGGCCCCGTGCCAAGCCGACCCTCCCATTCCGAACCAAGAATTTTTGTAATGCTCGGCCTAAACCCTAAATCCTGCTACATCGATGAAGAGATACGTGCGTTTCTTGCTGCAACGGTGAAGACTTAAGTGTATTTTTTGAGAAAAGAGAATAGTCATTTAGTGGATTTCTCGCGGTTGGAGCCAACATTAGACACATAAGGGCCTTTTCCATCTCTAGCAGTCTCTTGGTCAATGAACGAATCATGATAACCATAGAACATGGTATGCCAAAGAAAACAAAGAGTAGGGCTTTGAAATTAAAAAAAATTCAAATTTGTGGACGCGGGTAGATAACATAGGGGGCATTGATCTTCTCTTCGCGCTTGAAGATTGTTCTCATGTGATCATGTTTCTTGGAAATAGGAGATCCCCTGCTACATTCCGCCCAACAAGTCATGAAATGCCAAAAGGAACTCCCGTCTCCCACAACGTGATGAAGAGTGGCTCCGATGGAGATTTCGCCTCCAAGAAACCCCGTCACCTGCAATACACCAATACAAGAAACAAACCATTGATTTCCATACACCAATACAAGAAACAAACCATTGATTTCCATGCTTGCGAATTAAAAAACCGAAAATCAAGAGAAAATGATGGCATGGTTGCAATTAAAAAACGAGGAGATGAAGAGAGCAACGAAGAGGGTAGGATCGATAGGATCTGTTCGATCATTGTCTTTGTTCGTCGCTTTAATGCAGAGCCACGAGAGGGAAGTGAGGGAGTCGTCGTAGGCAACCGGGGGACAATATTTGGGAGCAAGCCCGTAATTGACAGAAACAACAATTGCCCCTGCCACAGTGGCCATTCTAATACAGAATGTGTGACTACAACAGGGACGGAGTTGTTTTTAGGAGGGAAACAAAGTAGGTTCAAATTTTTGAATTTGAATTTGAAATAAAGTGGCGTTCGAAACCAGTGTCCCGTCACACGACTGCCAATTCAACTATAGTACGACCATCCACAATCTCTAATACGCTCCAAATGAAGTGGCTACAATGGAAGGGAGGTGCACCATCCCCTAATGTGAAAAATGTGCCGAAAAAACTTGGACCCATCCAACAGAAACTATGCCCATGACTTATGCTCATTCCCCTACACTATTGGACATGGAGTACTCCAACTAACACATAAACCATGCACTAAGTCAATAATTAACTTAGTGCATTATAGATAATGTTGCCTTTTGAAACGTTCCCTTGTTCCTTTTGCTGCCATACACTGAAAACAACATCCACTGGAATTTGTGCCGATAACCGCAAGAGTATCATTGTGATTTGTGCACTGGAATTTGTGCTGATGACGGCAGGAGTATCTTTGCGAAAGAAAATACGGTTTCTGAAGCATGAGGAGATTGTGCATCATACTCATGATGAAGAGTACAAGAGAATAAATAAATGCAAGACACATAAGCCGTCACCAGTACAAGAGAATAAATAAATGCAAGACACACACATACTCATCACACACGGCAGTGCCTTGCAGTGGACATTGAATCTCCGGACGATTTGCCCGCTCGTTGCACTATCCTTTGATTGGATGTTGTGGGTCGTTGTCATTCAGGGCGATAGAGGTCAGGCGGGAAAGGCATTAAGATGGAAATCGTACAAATATGGCCACGGAGATGAGGGGTTCTGGCCATATTTGCCATCTGAGAAAACAGCTCTAGATGTAATAGTTATATCACTTTCTGGTCAATATCTCAGTAGTTGTTCGCCATTTCTCTTTTGAGCAGCGGGTTTCGAACACAACACCAGTCGACAAAAAGTGACGGAGGATAAGCGGTCTCTGTAAAATTGTAAGCTTCCACAGAGTCTATTATTCAAAGGTGCGGTTTCTATTATTAGTGTTTCACTGATAGTTCACACTTGGGTTTCTTTGTTTATAAATTAAAGACGTCAATGCTAAGTGTTTTTCCATGGCTGAAACACAAATTAAAAGATTTTATATTCTTGATGCTTTGCAAATTCTGGAGTGTGAAAAAATATAAAGGAATGTTTATAGTGTGGCAAATAAGGTTTGACTTAAAGCATACTGTGTTTAATGTTTCCTGACTGTGTCTACCCACCGGTGCTTCTATTGGGCATTTTGTTGCCCCATCTTCTGTTATTTGCTCTTCATATTTTTATTTTGTGTGTTAATCTCGTGATTAAAGCCCTGAAATGAATTATTTTATTATTTTCGTTGGCATTAAAGGGCATTTTACTTTGATACTTCTGTGATGCTTTGATATTGATAATGCTGGACAGTCATGGATTGGACTGTTCATGGGTTTGAGAATGCTTGACTGTTCATGGTTTTTTAGTTGTCTGCTTTTTGATGTTGTCTGAAGATTTCATTCCAAGACCTTAGTTATCTGGTTTTTGATGTAGTTTGAAGAGTTCACTCCAAGATCTGGTTATTATTATCATAAAATGAAGTTATTTTAACAACAATAAACGGTGAATCTATCAAATTTAATAATGAGTATGTAGATTAGTAGGTTTTTAGTAAATCATGATGTAGATGAATTTTTTTGTGGATAAAACCTGTAAATAAGTTTATAAATGTCTAACATTTAAAGTATTTAAAGTGGACATTTCATCCATCTCAAAAACAAATAAAACTCATATTCATAAACTTATTATGTACAGGTTCTATCCCAAAAATTTATCTACATAAATTTAATATTATAAATAAAACTATAATCCTTTTACTATGAAATTTATAGTGAACGAAGGCTGTAGTCAGTTATATTTATGCTTTGACATTGTGTAGAATAGCGCCTACCAAGTAAAAAAAATACTCATTATTGTCATGTGCTATGGTATAACTTGTTATTTGTTGTGTTATTTAATAGTAAGTTAATTTTATAGTAAAAGCAGAACCCACAACATGGGCGATTCAGTGGGGATTCACGTTGCAAGGAAGCTCTGATTCACATGCTCAAGGATATGAGAGGGGTTGTCATGTACTATTTGTAGTATAGACCTGCAAGAACGGAAAAAATTCACAAATTGGTAAAACACACAAAGAACACAACTAATTGGTAAAACCTTCAAAAGGAAAATATCCACAGGGTAATGATAATCTGTCATTTTATTGTTTAACCTAGAATTACAACAGTGAAACTAGGCTTACAACCATTTTTCACATTTCTTCCGCATCTTTGCTTTTATAGACTTACATGGATTTATAGCATCTCTCACAGTTACATAGATTTAATGTGCACCTAACTAATTTTATTTTTAACTGATTTGATTTGATCACTGAATGCAAAATAATAAGAGCCAGAAATCCATCAAATAAATGAGAAATTGGTTGGCACCGTTTAAACAGTTTGCCGCAATGGCCGTCTCAGGCCTCTCAACGAAGAATTAGCAAAAAAATGCCCCCATCTAAAGCCATAAATCTCACAGTGAAGAACGTCTTCAATAGATATTCTTCCTTGCCGGGTAAACTTCATATGGTAACTACGGGAGGAAGTAGTGAACAATTGTATTTAAAAAACCATCTCACGCTGGTATCATTTGACTCGATCTTGATTTTATAGATGTAAATTGAGAGTAGCGAGGTATCCATTGAGAGTAGCGAGGTAATTTGCACAGACTCTTATCCTTAAGAATGGAGTGTATCCTCATCAAAGTCCACAATTTTTTTTTTTCCCTTTGAAGGAGTTCTTGATGGGTTCTTGCAAAAATCTAGAGCAAATTCTGTATTATTGAAAGTACCAATACAGTCCTAATATAGTAGCTCTGAAGTTTTTAAGTTTTATTTTTTTGGTGCTTGGTTAAGATTACTTAGGCAAGGTTAGGGTTCAAATTCTGTTGATAGTTATTATAAACCTTAAACTAATATTAATAACTCCAAACCCACCTATAGAACTTATGGGTTTAAAAAAAATTCATATTCTTCAAGCCCTTGTGACAATGAGCCATAATCTCATAAAAAATTTGAATCCAAATGAAAAGAATGCAACACAAATTCCCCAAATTTTCATTAAAAACGGCTCGACCATTCAAGCTTTAGCTTTTTGCAAATTGCTTGCCTATAGGCAGGGACTGTGCCATTGATAGCTGCGGCAGCATGCAAGTCCTAAAAACGGATTTTAGAAGAGTTGTAAAGAAATATTTTATAAAAGGCGAATCATTTTGTGCTTTGGGTTTCCTTGTTATTTTCAGTTTAAACCAGGGGTTTCATATTGTCCTTGACCGAAAACAAAGATACGGATATATTAAGAAATATATATATATATATACATATATATATATATATATATATAAAATTGCTATATCAAAATTTAAATTATAGATTACACATGCAAAAATGGGAAATAATTAAAGTATGCGGATTCCCACATGGTAGTGATACAAATTCAATCATACAATTAGTACTAACTTAGTAACTAATAAGTTACTAAGTTACTAACATAAATGAAGACATTGCCAACTCAACAACATTGTACAAGCCATATCATCAGGAACCACATCTCACATCTTTGTCTTTCCCAACCACTTTCTTCTCTGTAGGGTGCGCAAATAAGGCAAATGGGCGAGGAAGGTTGGTGTGCTGAGAATCACCACTAAGTCCTTGATACGATGACAAAGAGAAAGAGTTCAACATAAAGAGTTTATACTTGAGTGAAGGGTACATTTTTTCTTGGGTCGTGACAGAGAAGAGTTCAACAATCAATGCCACCAACATTGAGGGTACATAGGGGGTATGGTGCCCTTGATTAAATGCCAGTTTCATACATTCTTACATGATAGAATCCAGTGGTCCTTTTCTGAGCATGACAAGTGTCCTATTTTCAAGACACACATATCCAGTGAACATGACATGTTCTAAACAAGTATCTGACACGTGTCCTACCATTTGGTGTCTGACATGTAGGATTTGCGACATGAGGGGGGGTTTGGATGAGGTTACGTGGATATATGTTGAGACACAATCTTTGCATCTTTTCATTTTATTTCTTTCTATATAGGATGATTTATCTATATTCATGTTAAGTGATGAGAACTTTGCTTAAATTTACAATTTATATATATATATATATTGTTTTATTTCAAATTGTTTTGTGCAATGATTAAGTAAATCATTGAGTTGATGTCACATTGATATCATTTCATTTTCTTGTTAGATTCTTGCCACAACTTTATTATTATCTGCGTAAAATCTTGAATGATCGATGGATTCCACATATACAACAATTTATGTTTTATGTATAGAGATATTTTTCTTGAGAATGTATTTTTAAGTGCTTGGCAAATCATTAGATTAATCTCATAAGGACTTAATCTCATTTTCTTATCAAGTTATTGCCACAACTTCTTTAATCTCATTTTCTTATCAAGTTATTGCCACAACTTCTTTGTGATCCTTTTTAATACCAAGTCTCAAATGGTCAATGATTCACAAGTCATATCTTTTGTTTACACCAATGATCTCTTATTATCCATATGCTTTATTTTGATAATACATGCAGCGAGTTTACATATACTTCTCTTTGTAAAGATGATATACATTTTTTCTTAATATCATAAATTAAAAGGGTTAAAATTTAATTTAATAATTGCCAACTATCTTTTTGTCTATATATTTTTTTTCCTTTTTTAATTATTACAATGTTAATCTATTTTAAAATCAAGTTGAAATGCATTTTATGGTTCACCATCTTCCCATCCATATGCCATTATAGCAAAGGCTTCACCATCTTTTCACCTATATACCAATATAGCAATAACTTCATGATGTTATTACTAAATATCATGAACTTGATTATTGATTAATAATTCTATCTTTCTTTATATGTAATTTTTTTTCTTTCTATCTTTCCTACCCATGTACCATTATAGCAATGGATTTACCATCTTTTTACCCAAATATACCATTATAGCAATGACTTGATGATGTTATTACTAAATATCAATGAACTTAATTATTGATTAATAATCCTATCTTTCACTATATGTGATTTTTTTTTTTCAAATTAAAATCTCAATGTCTATACCTATGTATTCTTTCAATTCATAAACCATAATCCCAGAGCATTAAAAAAGTCATTGTTCAACATATTCCCACCCATATATCATTATGCCAAAATGTTATCTTTTAAATTAGAATCTCAATGTCTATCTCCATATATTCTTCCATTCATATGTCGTGATCCTACCATTTTAAAGAAGTATTGCTAAATATTAATTAACTCGAATGTCGATTTTTACTCATATTTTGTCATCTCGATTTTTTTTTTGGGTCCCTTGTGGAATTATGGAATGATGCATTTACATTTGTGTTTGTCATTTTTCTAAGTAGTTTTTCATTCATATGCTATTATAGTAAATGACTTAATAAAATAGATTACTTTGCATGTTAATTTTGATGTCATTGTTCTAAAGTGTATTTTTCATTCACATGTCATTATAGTAGTGGCTTAATAGAGTAGAATACTTTTTATTTACTAAAAAATCTATAGTTTTGATGTCATTTTTTATTTAATAAAAGAATTCACATTTATGTGATTTTTTTTCAGTATTTTTTTTTATTCATATGTCATTATAGTAGTGGTTTAATAGAGTAGAATATTTTTTGTTCATTAAAATTATTTACAATTTTGATTTCATTGCCTTCAATATGTTTTAATCAATAACTTAATAATTTTTTGGTTGTGTTTTAAAACATCTTTATATTAAGGGTTTATTTGTGTTGTTGGTAAACTCACTAAGCATCATAAGTTATTCAAATTTTCATGATTAATTGAGTGTTTATGTTTTGCTTGTTCATAGATAGGATAATATATCATCACATGTACTTCATTCTCAATTCTCTTTGTTTGTGAAATATGCATAGACAAATTTGTGGATTTATATTTTATCATCTCCTTTTTTACATTGCTAGGTTATGAGAACTTAGCTTGAATTGACAAATTCTAGGTTTTCAAAGACCTAAAGAGGAACGGAGGGTGATTGGATTGAAACATCGATTGGATTACTAATGTCAATTGTAGAATCTTTAACTTATATAAAAATTTGTGTCTTTTGTGTATGGAGATTTTTTCTTTGAGGTAATGTTATTTTTGTAAGTAATCATTAATTTGATCGCATATAGATAGAATTTCATTTTTCACCAAGATCTTGTTGGAAATTGTCTTTACCTTCTTTTTTCTAGTGAGTTTGTAATAGCTAATGTTTCATTATGTGAATCTTCTTTTTCAAATCCTAATTTTTTAATTTATTTTATCTTGCCATGGTACCAACCCTAATGCCTTATAATATATATGTCACAAATTGACATGATGTTTCTCATTCTAATGGTAGCATCATAGAGTAAAGGGTTTGTAATGATGTTATTGATAAGTACTAATATAGATTAGTCTTGGACGTATTAAGTGTGTAGAGAGAGATCAAAATGAATTGAGATGCAAATATCTTGGTGCTAAAAAATATTTGAGTTAATATGGATCGATACTAATATGTGTATGTATATACTTTTTTTATAAGCATGGATATTACATATCTCATCCCATATTGGATTGCTACTTTTTGCCCTTTAAAATACTATAAAGGGTGACATATACCACATGCCATGTTAGTATCAAGGATATATGTAGTCACTGTTACATGTTTCTTATCCTTTGGTGTGCCTATTTTTTGAGCAAACTTTGTTTTATAGGCACAAAGGTTACACATCTCTCCAATATTGAGTTGAGGAATGCACCTCCTTTATATGGGGGTAATTAAAAGAATATAGTGCTCCTCAATCATTCATTTTAATTTAAAAAATATTATATTGAATCAATTTATATCATGTATCACATTATCACAAGTATTGTTAGGTACTGACATTACACATATCCCACATATTGAATTATAAAATGCCTTTCAATTATCTTAATGCAATCAATAAATTTCACTATTAATAATCAATCATATCTTTATTTATGTGAAATTTCATTTCCTTTGTAGAGAAAATGAAGAAATTTACAATTTGTAGAATACATGTGTCCATGTATTTTGCAACTCTCCAAAGAGTCTTGTCTTTAGAGTATCTTCAGACACTGTCCAAATCAACACAAGTTAACAAATTCAAAACAACCAGCATGTTCTATTAATATTTGCTAAGTAAAGCTAAAAATATTCTGTACCAAGGTCGAGACACAAAAATGTGCTTAAGTGAGAATAGCAGGAGGAGCTAGCTCTTCAATGAGCAAATAGTCTATATGGAAATATTCAAAATATTCTCCTTCTTTTTGTTCAGCAATTAACCATTTTCCATAACTCAACTGAATGTTTGCCTTAGAAAGCAAATTTGTCGTTGAATTCTACGCCCTGTAAACATGTCGCACAATGAAAGAATCAAAGGAGTCCAAAAATTTGTGTACCTCATAAAGTAAAGAAAGTAAAACAATGTTTTGGCATTTTTGAGTGTTTCTGGCTCAATTTATCACCAAAACTTTGAATGGATATGACATCTTTTTCCCTCGCTAAAAGTAACAAAATTTTTAAAGACATGAGCTCTCCATAATCATTTGTGCGTGAACCCAACCCCATCTTGATTTTGAAGAAATTCTTATTCGAGAGATGAAGCAATGCATCTCCCTTGCAAGATTGATTATTATTTTGAGAAGCACCATCAAAAAAGGCCCAAGGTCTTGATGGATCCACTTGTTCTTCCTCCATTATTTGAATAGGTTCATTCCCTTTTTCTTTTGGGAAATGTGAAAGAATATTAAGTCCTTGTGAAACAATTGTCTCTCTGATCGAGGGCTTATCTTGAAATATGGCTTTGTTCCTTGCCAATCACACCCCCTAGCTGAAAATAAGCAGTAATTCCTTTATTGACGGTTTGTCAGGTTTGAGACCCATTTTCTCCAGGCCTCCTCCACTGAGAGTCCTTGCCACTTGCAATCTTGTCCCAACTTTGGAGAGCATACCTTCAAAATTTCCTATATGAAAGGGAATAGTATAAAGAGGTGCTAGATTGATTCCTCATCTACTCTAGACAAGGCACACCATCTCAGTCTTTCCTTATGTGTTCGTTTCATTGCATTCCATGTAGGTACTTTGTTTTCGATCATGCACAACATAAATATGCACACTTTTAAGGGACACCTTGTTTTACAAAGTCCTTTCCACCCCCATATTGGCTCCCTTAGGTGGATATCTGTGTTGAGTTGGATGTAACCCACTTTTGTTGTGTAAACACCATGCGACATGTTTTCGTATTAGTTCATCTTCCTCGTCCAGTATATGAATATGGAAGGCTT
>SNQJ01S0076588.1:8917-45484 GCA_010110895.2 Picea sitchensis
CTATCACAGATGAACCCTCACAACTGATATAAGATAACACACAAGAAGGAAAAAGGATTTTCTAAACATAAATATAGAATATTATCACATTAACCTAAAGACTTCACGTCAAACCAATTTCCAAATTGAAAAAACTTTTAATATACCTTTTACAACATAATTACTATACATATAAAATTATTCACAACATACCCACTTAAAAAGTTATACATCTCTAATGGTTATGAACTAAGCGGTAACTGATCCTATGTTTTCCTCCTCTCTCTCGGAAATCTTCTCCCATCAACCTGTTCTTCTGAATACTGCCAAAGGAGCCTGTTTGGAGCGAGTGCATCTGTAACTATCGCCTACCTAAACCCTCTAATAGCCACGGTCGCTACCAGTCAGGTGAGTATAGAGCATAACTATAGACCGTAAAAAACGATGTCAGAGATTTTCGATCCGGCCACCGCGTAGACAAACCCCGATAGTTGACCACAATCCAACGAAAAGTATATATATGCTGTGAAAAAACTCTCTTTATATATCGATGTGATACTTTCTCTAAAACCCTTTCAAAACCCTGTCTATGAACAAGTTCAAAACCCAATAACCCCAACTAGGCTTCAGCCATGGAAAGACTCCAGAGGCTCGGAAGAGAGATTCTTACGTCCAGAGCTCACGTCAACAATGCCCCCATGTTAATTTATGTACTCGCTTTGTGTCTCGAGGACAAAAATAAATCCGACTAGGGCCTGGAGGCTTTGATGTCCCTGCATGCCTTCTTTCTGCCCTTACTGAGAACCAAACTCGAGACCTCTGCCGTGAAAGAGGCTTCGCAGAGACTGAAGAGAAAGATGAACGAAGAAGGAGAAGCAAAAGAAGTCGAAGAGGACGCGGAGGCCATTTACATGAATTGGTTGAAGAGCAAATATGAGGAATTGTTGGGACTTCTAAAAAAAATTGCCCTGTACTTACTACCAAACGCTACCCTAAGGGTACTTCGTCTATCTATTTGCTTTTTTTTTGATAAATTCTAAGTTCTTTTGCAATTAGATTCTAAAATTTATTATTATTATTTCTTGATAAAAGGTTTTATTCTACAATATAAAACTACAGCAAGGATCTTAAAGATTCTAAACTTACTGCAAACAGGGCTACTGCATATTTTCTTTATCAAAATACCAACAACGTGACCGCCCTTCATTACAACATTTTACAAAATTACTTAACACCGAGACATGAAAGAATTTCATCATCCATGTCGCACAACTAGTACTTGCATTTAATGAATGGATTGATTATTTAAAGTTGCCATTGTCTTGCATGTATCATATTAATTTGCGGAATAGAACACCCATTTATGGTAGGAAACCCATGGATTGCTTGTTAAACTCACATTTCTATGATCAATGTTATGGATCAGAGCTAATGAAGTGAGTATTTTCCAAATGTTTAGCTTCCTTAATGCCCTTGTGTCATTCCCTTTTCTACAAGTACTCTGGATTTCATCTTGTCTTAGGCCCCAAATCTCATTCTCTCACATGTTGAAACTCTGTTGGATTTACATTTCAAAGTGATCTAATCTCACCCTCAAGCTGTTGCATAACTTGGACCAACCGTGTTCACCAATCCTCCACTAGTGAGAAGGGGAAGGTCGAGCTAGGAAACATACTCACCCTGCAACTAAACAATCATTATGATAGTAGGAGACATCACTCCCTTGTCACTACCCCCTTGGCTTGAATATCATGGTATGTGGAGACTTATATGCTATCACATATGAACCCTCACAACTAATATAAGATAACACACAAGAAGGAAAAAGGATTTTCTAAACATAAATATAGAATATTATCACATTAACCTAAAGACTTCACCTTAAACCAATTTCCAAATTGAAAAAACTTTTAATATACCTTTTACAACATAATTACTATACATATAAAATTATTCACAACATACCCACTTAAAAAGTTATACATCTCTAATGGTTATGAACTGAGTGGTAACTGATCCTATGTTTTGCTCCTCTCTCTCGGAAATCTTCTCCCATCAACCTGTTCTTCTGAATACTAGCAGAGGAGCCTGTTTGGAGCGAGTGCATTTGTAACTATCACCTACCTAAACCCTCTAATAGCCACGGTCGCTACCAGTCAGGCGAGTATAGAGCATAACTATAGACTGGAAAAAACGATGTCAGTGATTTTCGATCCGGCCACCGCGTAGACAAACCCCGATAGTTGACCACAATCCAATGAAAAGTATATATATGCCGTGAAAAAACTCTCTTTATATATCGCTATGATACTTTCTCTAAAACCCTTTCAAAACCCTGTCTACGAACAAGTTCAAAACCCAATAACCCCAACCAAGCTTCAGCCATGGAAAGACTCCAGAGGCTCGGAAGAGAGCTTCTTACGTCTAGAGCTCACGTCAACAATGCCCCCATTTTAATTTCTGTACTCGCTTCGTGTCTCGAGGACAAAAATAAATCCGACCAGGGCCTGGAGGCTTTGATGTCCCTGCAGGCCTTCTTTCTTCCCTTGCCAAGAACTGAACTCGAGACCTCTGCCGTGAACGAGGCTTCGCAGAGACTGAAGAGAAAGATGAACGAAGAAGGAGAAGCAAAAGAAGTCGAAGAGGACACGTAGGCCATTTACAGGAATTGGTTGAAGAGCAAATATGTGGAATTCTTGGGACTTCTAAAAACAATTTCCCTGTTCTCGCTACCAAATTCTACCCTCAGGGTACTTCGTCTATTTATCTGCTATTTTTTTGATAAATTCTAAGTTCTTTTGCAATTAGATTCTAAAATTTATTATTATTATTTTTTGATAAAAGGTTTTATTCTACAATATAAAACTAATGCAAGGATCTTAAAGATTCTGAACTTACTGCAAACAGGGCTACTGCATATTTTCTTTATCAAAATACCAACAATGTGACCGCCCTTCATTACAACATTTTAAAAAATTACTTAACACCGAGACATGACAGAATTTCATCATCCATGTCGCACAACTAGTACTTGCATTTAATGAATGGATTGATTATTTAAAGTTGCCATTGTCTTGCATGTATCATATTAATTTGCGGAATAGAACACCCATTTATGGTAGGAAACCCATGGATTTCTTGTTAAACTCACATTTCTATGTGGATTTCTTGTTAAACTCACATTTCTATGATCAATGTTATGGATCAGAGCTAATGAAGTGAGTATTTTCCAAATGTTTAGCTTCCTTAATGCCCTTATGTCATTCCCTTTTCTACAAGTACTCTGGATTTCATCTTGTCTTAGGCCCCAAATCTCATTCTCTCACATGTTGAAACTCTATTGGATTTACATTTCAAAGTGATCTAATCTCCTTCTCAAGTTATTGAATAACTTGGACCAACCGTGTTCCCCAATCTCCACTAACTAGAGCCTCACATGTTTATCTTTCCATTTGTTTTGTTTCCATGTCTCATTGAATTAATTGTCTTCAATCCACTGTTTCTTGACTCTAGTCTTATCATTTCCTTGGGTCATCCTCAAGCAATCAATTATCAAATTTTATCATCATAATCAACCAATTATTGATGTTTATTCGAGATGTGTTCCTCCATTCCTTAGATTTGCAAGGGAAATTGACCTATGGATATCTCAAGGGAGGTTGCCAACACAACAAATACTTGAAGAACATCTCACAACTAAGGGCACACTTCATATTCCACACATGCTAATATTGTTTAGTTCAATTGTATGGTTGATTTAGTAATGTAGGTATTGCATTGTTTTGGAAACAATTTCCAAGTTATTTTACAAGGATGATCTAGAACTTAGGAGCAAGTTGTGGAGGTTTACTACTTCTTGTTTCTTCACAATAACCGCCTACACCTTTTTAATGCATGTACATCTTTCTCTTTCCTTTTTCTCTTCAAGTTGGTTTTACTTTCATGTTGATAGTTAGGACACATAATGTAATTACGAGGGGAATTGTGTTTGTTTTTTAGTGTTATATTTTTCATTGAATCCATGACGATGTTCATACTAGAGTGAGGGAGAGGAAATTTGATAGTCATAAAAACAATTCCAAGATGCAACAAAATAGGTGTATCCAACCATGGTTTCACATATATACACAACACATCCCACGGGGGAAGAGAGGAAGCTCAATCTAGCTAGGTATTGCATTGTTTTGGAGACAATTGCCAAGTTGTTTTGCAGGGGAGATCTAACACTTAGGAGCATTATGGGAGGTTAAATACTTTGTCTCTTCACACATGTTTCACATCTTCTCGTATAATGTGGCATTGTTTCCCCTTTCTCTTACTTTTAGGCCTGTTTTCCTTTCATTTTGATAATTAGGACACATAATGTAACTATGAGAAGAATCAAATTTACTTTGAAATTCGACAATTTCTACACTAGAGTGAGGTAGATGAGATTTTATAGTCATAGAAACAATTGCAAGATACCACAAAATAAGTGTATCCAATCGCTACTTCAGACACACACCCATAGAACACGTTCCATGGGGGAGAAGGGGAAGGTCGTGCTAGGAAACATACTCACCCTGCAACTAAACAATCATTATGATAGTAGGAGACATCACTCCCTTGTCACTACCCCCTTGGATTGAATATCATGGTATGTGGAGACTTATATGCTATCACAGATGAACCCTCACAACTGATATAAGATAACACACAAGAAGGAAAAGGATTTTCTAAACATAAATATAGAATATTATCACATTAACCTAAAGACTTCACCTCAAACCAATTTCCAAATTGAAAAAACTTTTAATATACCTTTTACAACATAATAATATACATTAAAATTATCTACAACATACCCACTTAAAAAAGTTATACATCTCTAATGGTTATGAACTGAGTGGTAACTGATCCTATGTTTTGCTCCTCTCTCTCGGAAATCTTCTCCCATCAACCTGTTCTTCTGAATACTAGCAGAGGAGCCTGTTTGGAGCGAGTGCATCTAAAACTATCGCCTACCTAAACCCTCTAATAGCCATGGTTGCTACCAGTCAGGCGAGTATAGAGCATAAATATAGACCGGAAAACGATGTCAGATATTTTCGATCCGGCCACTGCGTAGACAAACCCCGATAGTTGACCACAATCCAACGAAAAGTATATATATGCCGTGAAAAAAACTCTCTTTATATATCACCATTGTACTATTCTTGAAACCCTTTCAAAACCCCGCTTCATGCAGCAAGTTCAAAACCCAATAACCCCAACCAGTCTTCAGCCATGGAAAGACTCCATAGGCTTGGAAGAGAGCTTCTTACGTCCAGAGTTCACGTCAACAATGCCCCCATTTTAATTTCTGTACTCGCTTCATGTCTCGAGGACAAAAATAAATCCGACCAGGGCTTGGAGGCTTTGATGTCCCTGCAGGCCTTCTTTCTACCCTTGCTGAGAACCGAACTCGAGACCTCTGCCGTGAAAGAGTCTTCGCAGAGACTCAAGAGAAAGATGAATGAAGAAGGAGAAGCAAAAGAAGTCGAAGAGGACGCGGAGGCCATTTACAGGAATTGGTGGAAGAGAAAATATGAGGAATTCTTGGGACTTCTAAAAAAATTTCCCCTGTCCTCGCTACCAAACACTACCCTCAGGGTACTTCGTCTATCTATCTGCTTTTTTTTTGATAAATTCTATGTTCTTTTGCAATTAGATTCTAAAGTTTGGCTATTATATTTTTGATAAAAGGTTTTATTTCACAATATAAAACTACAAAAGAAAGATAGTTGAACTAGTGGTTAACCTAACTAAATCTTAACAAAAGAAAGATAGTTGAACTAACATAACTTATTGAGGAAGAATAAAATCCCAATCAAAACAAAGAGACAAAGGAGTGAGAGAAAAAAAGGATACAACTTCCAATATAACAGTCTCTGTACTTGTGAGATATTTTATTTTCTTCATTCATTTTGAGTTTACTAGAAAGTTAAACCATCTTAATGACAATAGGGTCTTATTGAAGGCAGCATGATTCAAAAATGAATCATATCTTTCAGCAGCTTGCTTCTAAAGGTTATGATATTTCTTGGGATTATGTGTGTTCTGTTTGTTTATGGATTATATTTCATAATCAGCAAAGGATATTTTGCAGAGTCAAGGGACAACATTATTAATGGCAAGCTGATCCATCTTTAGCTTCTCGCTTCTTTTTTGTCAGAAATTCTTTTGTATGGTGTCCATCGGCTTCTAAATATGACTTGGTCCCTACCCTCAAGTAGGGGTTTGTGAAGAGAATTTTTCTTTGTATCTCTAATGAAATGAATACAAAAAGAAACGTTGTCTCCGATTCCGATGTCACATGTGTATATTATGATATTGTTCAAATTTTTACTTTATTCTCATCTCTTTTCCTATATTAATACTTATGTGTATATCTCTACTTTTTCTTTTTTTTTTTCTTTTACATATGAATATAAAAATCATTTGTAGTCCTTGGTACATATTAATTGTTGATTAAGAGATTGTTTTGAATTAAAGGCTAACAAACCCTAAAAATATTCTGTCCTATATTGCCTTTATCCTCTAGTTAAGATTTGAAAATGTTTGAGTAAAGTTCTTCATACCTTTTCCTCAACATTATTTGGCTTACCATACTGTGGATATCTTCCATATCTCTCTGGGTTGATTGTATCACCATTGTATTTTATTTTTTGTTCTCCTAGACTGCTTTTTTTTTCCATGACAATACATGTTGTGAGACAACTGAATATTGGAAACGGTCTTGATAACCAAACCAACATTGCATTGACTTTTTTATTCAAATAATTATTTTAAAAACTTCTAGTACTCGTGTTGAACTTGAATGCTCTTGGTAAGTAATTGAAAGGGACATAATATTCACGAACGTTTGGAATCCAGGCAAAGGCAACCCAAAAATCAACAATAACCTCCCTTCTACCTCTTTGGTCTTTTCATGTCCTCTAATCCTTGCATATCTCAAAGGAGAAGAGGGTTGTCCCTTGAATCTACCCCTATTTTTGAAATATAAAGGAGGAAAATTGTCTTATCAACACAACAAAGTGCTCTTAGGTGAACCTTATCTGATTCTTCAAGTTCACCTTTATCACCCATACCTATCACTTTCAACATGAAATTTGTGGGTAGCGGTAGTGGCACCTTAGGTGCCTCCTCCTCGCAACCTTCTGCTTCATCTGTGATTGGTAGTATCTATAGTTATCAAGTCCCTATTCAATCCAATACCAATCCTACTAATATCGTAAATAAATATGGACTTTTCCAATTTGAGGAAGGTGCTACAACCACCCCATGGCACCTATCTTCTCCCTTGAATCTAGCACCAGCCACCCACCCATCACCAAAATTCAAGGATCATTTACCTAGGTTTCTAGGATGTGGTATCGTTACTACAAATTAACACCTAGTATCATTTTCTAATGTTTGTCATAACATATTAGGGGTTAATCTATAACCACACTTGTATGTGTTTATTTTTCAATTCTTTAGAAGGAAAAGCGGGTAAAATGAATTTTTATCTTCCTCCCAAAATCCTTTCCACTTGGGGAAGAATTGGTTTATTGGTTCAATTCCAATTATGCACAACCCAAGAGTCCAACTGAGCAGTTAAGGAATACAATAATATTTCCTATAAGCATGGTGAAACCATTAAATATTTTAACCTCGCTTCACCAAATTATATAATCAAATCTCCTCGAACTAATCTTCCCTCAAAATCGGGTTGCTTTCATGCATTATTATAATGCATTACCTTTCCTCTCTTATCAGTCATAGACTTGAAGAGAAGGATATTGACAATCTCAGTTCTTCCCTTCAGACTTTCCTAGAATATGAATATCAACTCGAAAGAACGAGTCTCCCCAAGGGATACTTGGTCAAGTAAACAAACATGTCCTCCCTCCTACAACTCATGGTAAGATATGAATAATAGGATGATATCCTATGAGTGAAAAGGAAATTTCTATTCCTCTTATCTTGGGGATTCTTCTTCTTCATCACCCTTTGGGAATCCTAATGAAAATAATTTTTAGCCAAAGGCCATAATGGCTCACAATCGATGTAACTTCTGCGAAGAAAAATCACAAGGAGAGTGCTTTGCAAGTTAAGGAGAAATGTTAGGATAAGATCTTGGTGTGTGCTGGTCTGATACCACACAATCGTTGTTTTAGATTGAGTTGAACCAAAAGATGTTATGGTAATCAATACCAGAAAAAAAACTTACACAACCAAGGGTAAATATGATCATCCTCTTACTTCTTCCACACCAAGTTCATCTTCTCAAAATTTTGATAATAAGCTATCAACTTTGATAATCAAGGAGGTTCTACTCTTCCTCTTTCTAAGTATATAATATCCTTAATCAATTGGCTACTATCAGTTGATGCTACTCTTTTGAACATCGTTGTCATCCCGTATAGCCTGTATATCTTAAAAACTTTATGGAAGGTAAGATTTATACCATTGGGGACCTATTTGAAGAGTCAAAGGAAGAGGAGTCAATCAAATAAGATAGGTAAATAATTTTAGAAACCCTCAGAAAACCCCTTTGAGTATATCTCAAGAAAATCATGGATAAAATATCTCATTGCTTCCTAATTGATAGTGGATATGGTCCAAGTGTGATGTCTAAAATTATCATGAAAGATCTTGGATTATCTTGCACCAATCTAAAATTCTAGCCTCGCTCTCTTATAATAGTTTTCAACAATCAACTATAGGTGAAATCAAGGATGTAACTTTAGTTATGTGCACACATCCTGAGATAAGAACAACCCTCAACATCCAAGTAAGTTTTCTTCATATCATAAATATCTTGCTTGTCACAAAAATCAAATTAGTGATAAAGCTTTTATTATAGAAGAAGACATTCACCTTGAAGATCAAGAGGTGTTGAATGATAGTTATAACATAGAAACATCTGGCATCACATCAGATGTGTATCTTGTTGTAGAAGATCAACAATGTCTCTTTTGGATGTATTAATGTCAAAGAACCAATGATCTCTTTTGCATGTATTGATGTCAAAGGATCAATGCATATATCAATAGGAAAAAATAGTGGAACTGAATCAAAAGGAGATGATGAAGGAGAGCAGAAAGAATTAGATAAAAAGTTTATGATGCATGTTTCTCTGTCAGATGTTGAGCACCCAGTTTGGGCATGAATTTTCATCCAACCCGCCACTTATATGGAGATTCTTTGCAATGAGAAAATTTCAGCTGTTTCCATCTTTGAGGTCGATTTTTTTTTTATTGTAAGTTTGATTTTAAAGATTATGTTTCAGATGCTACAGTCTGGTTGTCTCTCACTTTTCATAAAGTTGGAATTCAATTAATTTCTTGGCTACATTGGAGATTTAGTTTTTTTTTGATCGGGCTTTGCTTTAATCAAGTTAGTGTAGGAGTAGGTTTAAGAACAAGCTCTTCTTCATACGAGCAAGTAGATTTCTTTCGGTTTTGGTTGAATAAGCAAAGAAGGCTATAGGTTTGCAAGAGATCAGTTGTATAGGCCAGATGAATCCATAGCCCAATGGTAAGGGCATGCATCGAACCACGGGGTTCCCTGGAGCCTCGGCCAGAGGTCTCCATCCCATGGAGCTACAGTTGTTAGCTTAATTAAATAAATGGGTTTTGGAGAGCCTTATCTCTCTTTCTCTCTGTTTTACTCATTTTCCTTTTTAGCCTTTGGCTGGTGTCTTAACCTCCCCCTTCATCCAAATTTTGAGTTATCACTTTAGCCTAGCATCCTTTGATCTCTTCCTCTTTACATGCAATACACAAATACAAATTAATCGTTACATAGTCCACAATTATAGCTTTATTATCTTTGTTGTTATCAAAAATATTTATGCACTTTTGTTATGAAGTGGTGTGTGATTGAAGATATTCTAAAGTGAAATCAAATCCCTAGTTCATATCTACATTCCACTAAACCTACACTAAATCCAAAACATAAGTTAAAACTACATGTCCTATTCTTATGCTAACTCCATGATCCAACCATATGTTCAATTCTCATACTAAGCCACAGTTCTAATTCATATGCCAAGTCAACAGGTCAAGCCTGAATCCACATGTTATACCACAAGTCTTACCTACATGTGCTAGCTGGGCATGCAACTTCAAATCCATGAGCTAAGCAGGGATTGAGGCATGATTGTAATTGATGATGCAGGTGTCATATGTCGAGGTTAAGGTTTCATAAGATAATGCATGGGAGCTATGTTTGCAGGGTTTCAGAATACATTGCATTTACATATTGAAGAGCTTAAATGCCACTACAAATCTGTTGCTGAATGCATTTGTAAATGCTAGACAGGTCAAGTCAAACTCCAAGTCAAGGCTCAATGGCAGTCCATTCCATGCAACATACAAATCAATATGCAATACC
Source organism: Picea sitchensis (assembly GCA_010110895.2). Classification (NCBI taxonomy): domain Eukaryota; kingdom Viridiplantae; phylum Streptophyta; class Pinopsida; order Pinales; family Pinaceae; genus Picea; species Picea sitchensis. Next base: position 19,298 of record SNQJ01S0076588.1, read on the forward strand.
TAGCATTATTCATGTCCACATCTCATCGGTTAAACTATCTTCCAGATGTGTTGCGCAGGTGATCTAAGGAGGAGTCTATCTTGGGTGAGGTGTCAATGTCGGTTGTCAAAATTTTGCAAATGTATTATGTAGTAGTTTGACAAATGCATGCGTAGATTCCATGAGGAGGAAGTTCCAATACTAGGTGTTCAAAAATGTCACAGGTGTCGAAGAATTGCATGACAACCTAGTTGCTAGTTGTGAGTTTGATCTTCAACAAGCCAATTCTTTGCAATTTTATTGTTGGGTTTTTTAAGACAGAGGCCACGAGGAATCAAGCCGAGCCCATATGCCACATAGCAGACCATAACCTAATGCAAAGTATTTCCATCTGTTATCAATCCCCTACATGGTTTTTAAATAAACACAGGCACTGGGCCATATGTGAGAAAGGCCCGAGGGACCAGCTGTTGGTAACTATGTCATTCAATATGCCATGGCATTGGTCTTGAAGGAAAGCTTCAAGATTTACTATGAAATCAATGATGGTATTATCAATCTGGTGGACAATTGTTTTGAGATGCCAAGGAACGAAGCCGTCAAATCCCTTGATATTTATAGGAGGGCAGGTCAACAGGTCGATAGTCTATCTGGATTTTATGAAGTTTGCAAAGGCCTAAAATTTCCAGTTCCCAATTTTGGGTCAGCCACCTCAGTCATTTCTGGAAACAATGGAAGATTATATTCGAGATGCCCCTCGTGTGGTTCTTGTAGCAAGATAGGTGCTGGAATTTCAGGAGAAACATATTTTGACCTATAGACCTAAAGAAAATTCTCCTTTAGAAGACCAAAAAGAAGGGGAAAGGAAGCTCCAAAAGTTGAATCTCCTATTTATGAAACTACTATTGTATCGATACCTTCTGCAGACACTGTTGATTCATTGGGTCTAACTGAGGTGAATCCTGATCCCTCAGCATTGGAAGAAATAAATGCCTTGGTTTTAGCTATTATTACATCTGGTGCTCAAAACATCTCATGTTTCATGAAATGCCGTGCATGGAACTTTACAGGCTGAGTGATTTGGTTCCTTGTGTCACTACACCCACCATAATAATTATAGTCAGATTGATAGTAAATTGGTTGGTGGCTTTGACAAGTCACATTGGATAATCTTTATGAAGATGCAATGGTTAAGAAAAACCCACAATGTGAAGGAAGTAGTTTTATTCTTTTGCACAGATCTAAGTTTTGTGGTCCCATGTTTTGTGGAGATGGTTTATTAGAAAAGATAATAATTTCAAGATTTCAAATCATTATCCTTTCTCAGTATTAGAGGTAGAATACAAAGTGAGAAGATTAAAAGCCCTTTGCTAGTTTTGGTCAAAGATCTCATAAGTTGTCAAAGGAAGATTTACAGTGCTTTGTCATCACCTTTAAGGCTATTGAAGATGCCAGATATTGTTGTAGTTGTCGAAGATTGTTGAAGATCACAGATTATAATTAGGATTTTATTCCTTTAAGTTAGGATCTAATCTTATGATTTGAAAACTATTTTGACCTTGTTCTATTTTTAGCATTTTAGATCCATTTTAATAGGATCTAAAACTTCTTTGTAAAGGATATAAAGCCAAGGATTCAACTTTCTTAGAGGCTCCTGATTTTGAGTTATGTAACTAATCATCTTTGTAAAGACACACTTTCTTTAATATATTAAGCCTCCAAGATTCTTTCATTGTTATATTTGGTCGACTCTCCTTCATCTTTTTTCTATGCATATGAGTTGAAATCACTCTTTTGTCTATGTTTAATGGTCCCATGGTAACTGGCATATTACCTTTGATTGTTAAGAAAGAATCATAAGTATCTTTAGTTCCAAATTTCTTGTTAAATTCCATCATATATATTGCCTATGTATGTTCTCGTTAACCTGATTATTTCTATCATTTGATTTGACAAAACCTATCTCGACATTTAGCCTTAGCCTTGTACTGCATTAATATAGCTAGATTGTCTTGAAGATACAATCCATAGATTAAAAGATATTCATCCTGATCCAAACCCACGCCCATTATTAAGAAAATAGCTATAAAAGGTTAGTTACCGTGCACTTTAGATATACTTAGAGAGTTTCCCTCGAGTAATATGTCAGCTTACACTGACACAAAGGACAAAGTTGTAGATCCATGTGAAAGAAGTTACAGAGGATGAAAAGTTTTCAAGAAAAAGGAAGCCCTAGTTTCTAAGGTACACGCAGGCTTTATAATAGTTTGGCAGCTTATTGTGAGGGTTGCATAACAGATAGGGCGGTACATTACACGTAAAGCCTAAACACTCACAGGCTCCGCTTACTCATTGCATTTTAGATACATGTTAGGTTCATGCAATGCATTGATTACAGGAAGTTGTACGTGATTTGAGGATAAAGCTCGCTGGTACAAGTTGATACAGCTTGTATGGCAAAGATATATCACGTTGACAGTTGACAAGGTTCCACTATTCTACTTATACTTCAGTTGTGGTTGGACGGGGTAAGGAATGTGGTTGTAGCCACCTTCTAGTAGCCTCTGAGAACATAGGGTTGTAGCCTCCTTATGGTTGTAGCCAGAGAATTGGGAGTTGGAGCCTCCCTCAAGCTGTAGCCTGAGAAACTACTGTGTATGAAGCCTTCCAGCCAGGCACCGAAAGAAAGGTTGATGCTTCCAATGAATCTAATTCTTAATTACATATAAGAAAAATCATTCGCGGGTTTTCTCCCCGATTTGGGTTTCCACTGAAAACATTGGTGTATTGGTGTATGTGTGTGATTGTTCATTTCTTTATTGTTCATTATTGGATAATAATAATTACATTAATATAAAACTTGATTAATTTTTTGGAGAAAAAAAGGATTATAATTGCACTATTATTGATTCACCTCTAGGTAATCAAACATATTTTATATTGAAAAAAAAATCGTAATCCTCTCTCATCTCGAAACATCCTTAGTATGAAAAACTCCGGTATTATTTTCAGTATCAAAAGTGTCCATATGGGCTGGATCCTCACCAGAGAAGGAGACTCTATCTTGAAGCTTCCAAGTATATTGTTTTAGGAGACCTTTTGTTTAGGAGGTTTTCTCATAGTTTATTACTTTGATACACAATGATGAAGAAGCACATAATGCTATTATTCAAAACTACGGATCTTCTCACCATTCACGTTGGTGGCCATTTTTATGCTAAGGTTACTGCTTTTAAGATCATAAGAAGTGGATACTATTGGCCTTCGATATTTTATGAATCATATAAATTTGCAATATCATGTTATAAGTGACAATTGTTTTTGGTAAAGAACGTCTTTCTACCATGCATTTACAACCTCGCCTCCTGTGATTTCCTTTTTGTAAATGGGGCCTTGACTTTATTGGTCCTATCAACCATCCATCTTCTGCAGGTCATATATTTATTTTAACATCCACCCCTGATTACTTACTAAGTGGACTGAGGTTGTCCTTCTTAGACACCTATATCGTGATGAGCAAGCATTTTTTTCCAGAATCTACTGTATTTTCCAAATCTCGGCATCCCATTAGAGATCATTTTGGACAATGCTCCAGCCTTCATTTCTGAAAAATTGACCCAATTTCTGGCTAAATTTGGTGTCAAACATTTTACTTCATTTTTTTATTACCCTCAAGGAAATGGACAAGCGTATTCCACTAACAAGAATATGGTTGGAATCATAAAGAGAATCATAGAAAACAAAACCTTTGTCAGTGGCACACACTTCTCAATTATGCTCTATGGGTAGACTGCACAACCACCAAAGCAAGTACATGTTTTACTCCTTTCCAAACTGTATATGGCCAAGAGGTTATTGTTCCTATTGAATTGGAACTTTATTCCTTACAGTTGATAACACCTAAGAATTAAGTTCTTTTGATGTTTCTCAAAGGATAAATGCGTTGCTATCCATAGAATAACAAAGAAATTTTTCCTTTGAAATTTTGAAGAAGAGGCACAAATGCTGAAGAAGTATTTTAACAAAGGGCAAAGATTGTTGAATTTAAAATTGATGAAAAGGTCTTATTGTGGGATTCATCTCATGCCGATAGAGGGAGGCATTCTAAATTCCAAAAGTTATGGATGGTCCATTTTAAGATCACTTTTATCCCTAGGCATAAATTCATATCTTCTTAAGGACATGGATGAGTGATTGTTTTCTTGCAGTAGTACCAATGGTTCCCATTTGAAACATTATGCGGAACCATCTTGACCACCGACTCAATTTTGTGTAAATATGATTCTTGTGTATTTTTTTGTCTTACGTATTTTTTTGTTATTTTGGTTTATTGAATTTATTTTCTTTTGCATGGTCATAAATAAATCCCGAACACTTTTTTCCATAATTATGTCATTTCTGTAAGTGTTGTTGATCAATGAAAACAAAATAAACACAAATGCTACAATATCTTCCTTTTGAAACACCGAGGGAATAGCTTTTTGCTTTCAATACTATTGTAGCATATTATTTTGTTTTATTCTGTTTTGCTATCCCCTTCTTCCCTCTCCATCCCCATTCTCTTCAAGAGCATATCAGAATCATTCTCCTCAAAATTATGAAAAGTGTTTTCAATTGTGAACCTTTTTTTATTATGCATATAGAATGATTCCCCTCATACATCTCACTTCCATAAGTTATTCGGTTCCATCTCATATTTTACCTTAAACCATTAGTTTTCCCCCTATTTCATAACTATTTTCTTAGCAGTTTCAATCACCTACTTCTACCGGTCTACGGATCCTATCATTTTGAGTTCTAAAATATGAGAACAAATTTTGTGGAGTCACCTGGTTTGTTGACGCTTTAAAAAGAAAGCAACATGATCCATTCCCTAAAATAAGTTGCAAATTAATAGTACACATATTATTAATATTAAATAGGTGGAACCCTTTATAGAACAATAATGAAATGAAATGACTCCTCATGTTAACACGTCAAATTTTCGCTTATTATTGAATTACAAGAATAATTACACAATTGGGAAAAAAGGGAAAACTTTGGTTCTAATTGCAATCTATGGAAGATTGGTTTATCATTTGATTTGAAAAGAAATGTTAATGTAATTAGACATTCTCACCCTTGCTACATCTAGACTATAAAACTAAGCACAAATTATACACAAACTTATGTTTGTGTATAATTCACACTTAGTAACTTATGTTTGGACAATGGGTCATCATATGGTATGGAGTTTCTTTGGAAGATTGTAGCTATTGTAGATCCTTGTGGTCATTTTTGACCTAACATTGTTGATATTATAGGTTTGTATAGTTACCTTGTCAAAACATTGGATATATGTGTAAGTATTGATGGAAGTCATCGTGCTTCATTATGATATGGTTGATGAAATTTAATATTGGGAGATGGGAAGTTTAATTTACTCTATCGCATTAATCGCCTATCCGTCTCTGGATGCCACCCTTCACCATGTTTTGGCATTCTGCTAGGCTTCAGAAACCCACCATTTTTCCGTCTTGAAGAAGTTGTGTCTCGGTTTATTTAGTTCTACTCTTCAGTAAGGAAATTTATCTCTTCATTCATTAAATAGAAACTATGCTCGAAGTTAAATTTTTCACTTTGTTGGCTCTAGGACTTTGCATGTTAAATGTATTTGTTTTCCAAAGTTATAACATTTCGATTTGGGGTTTTCCTTGTTTTTTCATTTTGGGCATTGGAGAAACTCAACCATAACTATAGCTCGACTATGTGTTTGGTTTAGGGTATGAATTATGTTGTTCCTAGAGAAAGCGTTGTATTTATATTGTTGATATAAAAATATGGTAGATTGTTTGCATTCTATCTATGCAAAATGCCATCTATTTTCTTTCTTCCTGGCATAAAATTGATCTGAACATGAATTATTGTTCGACGCTCTACTCTGTGGGATTATTTGGATTAGTTGTGTTTGGAAAAAACGTTGGCAATTGGGTTGTTGGAAAAGGTTTTTACAGCAATTAAATTCGTGTTTGCTCGGATTATATGACTAATTTCTAAATTGTTATCCTTTTCTGTAAAATAAAAGGGCAATGAAGGGTTCTTATATTATCCTAGCTAGACCTAGATCTTGGAAAATTTGTATGTGGTAAATGTTGTCACCATGGAAATTTACCAAGAAACTTTTTGAATGAATTATTATCACCGTGCTATGGATCCATTGTAAATCTGACACCTACTTTGTTTCGGTTCATGCCTTGTTTTCCATTGAATTAGAGCATGTAAATAAATTGAAGTCTTTTTTTTCTTATAATCATAACATTGATTCAAAAAATAAAAAACGTAGGCTCCTTGTGTGTTATTTACCCACCAAGAATTTGGTCAACTTCTGAATTTGATATGATATAAGTTGATTATTAAACCCAATTAATCGTGGGGTTTTTGAGCCATCTTGGTTTCACTGCCAATGATTTGAAGTGAGTAATTTTTTTTATGCACTATCAAAGGTTCCTTGTGATTCCTTTCAATATTTCATGTCGATTTAATATATTTTGGTTATGATTAATGTTAAGACAAAATGATGAGTTATTTGTCTCCTACAGATTGCTTGACCATTTAAAAAAAATCTATGGTTTTGGGAAGAAAGAAAAGTTGATAGTTTTGGAATATTCCTCGAATTTGATATTAAATTGTTTGAAGGTTTTAGTTTGGATGTTGTATGATGAAGTGTTATAAAAGAAATAGTTTTGGATCGAATGAGTTTTGTTTAAGGGGATTCTTTCTATTCGAATTGGCCTGGCGAATAAGAGTAAAATAGTTCCAGCAAAGAATATTATTACAAAGTATAGAGTTAATGAATGATATTTTATTTAATGGAACAATAACCATATTACTCCCATCCATTATATCACTTTTTCACTCATTACATGCCCATCATTCTCCCAATAACATTTAATTCACTTCCTTGTTCTATTATTATAAATTCATTCAAAGAATTTAGATGATGATTTGAGTGAACATTTCAATATGAAGGCATTGTTTTATAAAGGAAGGGCTCTCCATTTTGCTTGAACAATATTCATTCGTTCGTTCCCATCATGATATCATTTTTCATTCATTACAAATCCCCCCATCTTCCCAATAACATTTAATTAACTTTCTTGTTCATTGGCAATTAATTATTAAATTCAGTATTTGGTGGATTGTATCAATGGATGGCTTGCATATGTTTTTGTTGTGAATAATAGAGCCAACATCTCGATCTTATTTAGGTAGAGTATGAGTGAATGGATTGTTAAAAAAATTCGCATTCTGATTGAAATATTGCTTCAAGATGAGTTTTTTTAGCAGGGGAAGCAATGCCAGAGGTGCAAACAGAGGTAGAGGAAACAATTGGCAAAGAGGCCATAGAAGGCCACGATTATCGATACATTTTGGCGTTGATCCGCAGGTACTAAATCAACTTTTTCAAGATATATTCTTCAACCTATTTGACCAAGGAATTCTCCAACCCCGACCCAAGAGGCCTCCTTTTCGGCCACATCAAAAACTCTTTGGTATCCATGTTCCTCCTCACATTTCTATGCAGCCAGAACCACCTACCAATGTTGGTTGGCAAGAGATCATCCATTAGCCAGTTTCACATCATAATGGTTGGCCTAAAATATTATTTCCATTACCTCCCCCTCCACCACCTTTCAATCCAAATTCCCAAGTTGATCGCATTGTGTTTCCTATCCAGTCCTCACACGCAAGCAAAAGGCTCAAAACCACCTTGCCCAAACCAGAGATCGATAAAGGGAAAAAAGTGGTCAATTCCCCTAACTCTTCCGAGAATTCATCTGAATCTGTATCCTCCCATATTCACATCAAATACAATTGCTCCCATGTCATCATCGAAATCCATCCTCAAGGTTCCAATTAGCCTAAGGATGCAACAAAAAGATCAAAAGAGGGTAGTGGAAAGAGGAAAACCGCCTCTCATAGCAAATATGGATTTTGATGTTGTATTGGCATGGTAACAAACTCTTTGTTTTGGAAAACAAGCATATATTTACACAAAATGTTTTGGACAACATAGATATTATCCTATTTTTGGTCAATAGTCATATTATATTTTTGTTAAAATGTTTGATTATTTATGTGAATGGGAGTTACAAGGGGAATGTTGGATCATATCTTGGGTTATTATATTTCACTTTATGCTGATTATTGAAGTCAATAAAAAGGGAGTAACAAGGAGGAGTCATATTTTGTTAAAATTTAACAAAAGGATTAGGGGTCCCACCTATTTAGTTATTATTTAATAGACTCATATTTATTATTATCTATTTGTATCAAACTACTGGTTAAGCTAACTAAAGTTGAACAAAAGAAAGGTAGTTGAACTACCATAACTTGTTTTGAAGAAGAATAAAATCTCAATCAAAACAAAGAGACAAAGGAGGAGAGAACAGAAGGAGAACTTTTGATATAAGGTTCGCTCTATACTTGTGAGATATTTTTTTTCTTCATTCATTTTGAGTTTACTAGAAAGCTAAACCATCTTAATGATGGCAAGGTCTTATTGAAGGTAGCAGGATTCAAAAATTGAATCATATATTTCAACATCTTGTTTCTAAAGGTTATGATCTTCTTTGGTAGTCTGTGTGTTCTTGTTTTTTTATGGATTAGATTTCATAACTGATAAAGGATATTTTGCAGAGTCAAGTGACAACACTTTTATGGCAAGTTGATCCAGATCTTTAGCTTCGGTTTCTTTTGTTGCCAGAGTATTTTTGTATGGTGTCCATCGGAGGCTTCTAAATCTAACATTGGTCCCACCCTCACAGGGGTTTGTAAATAGAATTTTTCTTTCTATCTCATAATGAAATTAATACAAAATAAATCAGTGTTTTGATTTCAATGCCACATGTGTTTCTTATGATATTGTTCAGATTTTTCTTTTATTCTCGTCTCTTTTCCTGTACACACTTATGTATATCTCCACTTCTTTTCTTTTTTTGTTTTTGCAGTTACATATGACATATAAAATCAGCCTTAGTCCCTACTACATATTACCTATGGATTAAGAGATTGTTTTGAATTAAAGGTTATAAACCATGGGTAACATTCCCAGCTATCTTTCCTTAGCCTAGCAAGATTTGAAAATGATTAAGTAAGTTTCTTCATACATTTTCCTCAATAGAGAGTGCAAACAAATAAGAAATAAAGACAAACCTAATTGCAACCACTCCAGGAACAAGCAGCACAAATGATTGAGCAGCTGGAGGAAGATAAGACGAGTATGGCACAGGCACAGTCAGAGGGAGCATCATTACTACATGAAACTATAACAGCATAGGCAGTCGAGGTGCTAATAGATAAATCTGCGAAGATGAGGGAAAAATGAAACGAACTAGCAGAGAAGTTCCATAGTTTGGAAAATGTGGTACAAGGAGCGTGCACCACCTAAGTGGCTCGGGACAAGCCACATGTCAATGTTGGGGGCTTATTGAGCACATGCCTAAGTTGAGAAGAATTGTATTTTGGGTACATTCTTATTTGTGAAGAAGGATTTGTTTTGGGGAAAGACCTATTTTTGGAAAGGAGTGCCTAATTTTGGAGCGCGCGCAATAGGTGGCAAGAAAGCAGCATGCAAAAAAAGAAGGAAAAGAAACATGTAGGAGGAAAAGCAACGTGGTACGTAGGAAGACAAGCCTAACCATGATAGGGTTAGGATTTTTGATAAGGATTGTAACGGCTATAAGCCTATAAAATAGTATAAATAAGGGCTTATGAGGTCTAGTAAAAGGGGGATATCGGTTAAGGAAAAAGAGGTGTATATGCAGGATAGAGAGATATCATATCATAACAAAGAGAGTTGATTATCATGATTTTGTAGGATTGTTGATTGTAATAAGTTTGTAGGAGATTCGAGTAAGGTAGACCTTGAGGGTTAGGTGATTGTTGATTGTAATAAGTTTGTAGGAGATTCGAGTAAGGTAGACCTTTGAGGGTTAGGTCACATGTCGAGGAGCTTGGTGTGATCTAGTCCGCCTCATAGAGGGTTCTTACCCTTAATCTTGATTGTATTACCGAAGATGTAATGCACGCCAAGTAAGATTTTGCAAGATATTAAATAAAAGAGTGTATAGCTGTGATCTTTGTGGACGTAGCCCCAAGAGGGGGGTTAACCATGATAAACCTTGTTTTTTGTGTGATTTTTAATGAATGACTACTTTATGGTTATCATAGTTTATGAATGAATGGTTATAGTAGCTATATCAACATGCATGTATAGGTTTAAAAGATTAATGAATCATATAAGTACTTGAATAATTAACAAGCACACGGCAACAAATAAGAACACACAACGATATCCCCACTCATTCCTAGATTGAAAGCACATGAGTATTGTAGTCACCCATAAAAACTATATATCGGTGAGACTGTATTGTGCACCTCCCCGGTGCAACGCTTCCTTCCTGTGTACCAGGGAGGGAATGTATAGTTTTTTAGGCTTGCCGGGAAGTCCAAATGGAGATTTGAACCTCGGTCATCCCAAGAAGAAGCGTAAGAGAGAATCAAACCAAAAAAAGGATACCATAATCATCCAAGCAGGTAATAGTCCATGGTATCCAACCGTGGGTTCAAGCTCTAAAGGAATCCAAAGCTAGGATTGTTCTTCCAAAACTTTCCACCAAGCAAGGTCCCGCAGCGACAAATGAATACACCTCCACATCTCACCCAAATGCAACATGATAAGTAAATCAAATCAATAAAATATCCACCTAAGCATGTGCATCAAAACCACCCCATAAAAACTAAATAAGTGCTCAAAGACCTATGCAATTTTCCAAGTTTAGGTAAGGAAGGACTGACAAGACAACTATTGATGAATCCATTCCCTAATTCAAGGAATACCAATGTCTTTTCGCGAACCCCTAAACCATCTGTAGAAGATGAAGTGGATGGGGCAAGAATTTTGGGCATGGGGTTCATGACATGGCGACTGAAGTTGTTGGCATTATTGATTGTGCGTTGTCATTCATGGAAACATGAGTCGTTACGTATAGTAATCAAAGGAAAAGAATGATCACCTTGGGGTACAAGTAGATCACCTTTGGGGTAGAAGCAATTTGTGGTCATTGTTGATCACTTATAGGATCATTAGTGATCCTATGTTCCTAAACTCAGGAGAGATACCGAGATATTCTACAAATACTACACACACAGAATCAGAGCATGCAATGTTAAGGTCTTTGGAAAGAATGAAAGAAATCTCATAAAGGAGAACACATTGTAGAAGTGCTATCGGAATTGAAATACCTACAGTAAAATACAAAAGAATCAAGAAAGAATCATGTTCATTGATGTAGTTCTCAAGACAATCATGGACCATCAGATCATGCGCCGAGCCTACACGTATCAATCCTCAGAAGGATCGTGTAATCCTAATCGTCGATTCAAAATTCAGGAGTATTCACAATCGTTAGATCGATTTGGGTTCTATCTTGATCATTAGATAGAACCAAGTGGAAGGGGACAATATGGACCCCATAAGACACCAAGTATTGAAGCCTCTGAAGTCGTGAAGTGAACGTCGACCGTCAAATCTCATGGAAAAAAATTGAGTCATTTCTCAACTGTTGGATCAAGCGGAGGATAGGAACTTTGACACTTCAATGATTCAATATTATTAGATCAAAGTTTTAAAAGTGTTGTAATCCTAAAGTAATGTCAATCGTTGGATCAAGGATGAACTTCATATGAATCTACTTCATTGTTAGATATAGGAGGAAGACATGTGACACATTAGTAGGTGCACGTCAGCATGATCATGTCATCAATAGATGACACGTGGCCTAATCAAATGGTGACAAATGTCAAGGTTGATGTGGCACATAAGGTCCTTGAAATTCATGAATCGTGCGGACATGTGGCACACAACACTTAGGGTCCATTGATCATCTGAGCGACATTAGCAAGTCATGCCCACTCTAGGATTACTAGTCGAATATCGAAGATTATTTTATCATCTAATCGTCAAAGGCCAAAATCATGAAGTAAATCTAACCATTGATCTACTTCGATATCATTCTTGACCATTGATCAAGTGTAGTAGAAAGATAGGATAAGTAAATAAAGGAACGAAGTCTCAGAGTAAACAGAAACCATCGGATAGAGTTAGGGGAAGATCCACGGTGTAGGACCTATTCGGTGCTCCGGTGATAATTGAAGGACATGGTAAAACTCAAACTCCCGGAGTCTCGGATTTCCGAAGCCTCGAATCTTGTCAATCGTCAAATCAAAGTTGTGTGGAAATAGTCAACTCCATTGACCAACTCGAAGATGTTGAATTTGAGTTACTAAAGGATCTCGAGTCCAAAATGTCAAAACGAATGAGGATCAGCCCATCTCTCAACAAAATTAAGTCATGATCGCTATTTCGAAGCCTTAGATGAGTCAGATCATCCTATCCAACGGAGATTAGATTGATAGTTCAGATCTACTAGTTAAGAGAGTATATGCACTTTGGTGCAGTTTATCAGCTAAATTCTACTTCGGGAGAATTCAAGACTAAAAAGGCCGAAAATCCCGGCGGTTGAAGTGCATCGTGAGCCCTCGGCTCTAGCTAAGGTCAGCGGATAAGGTAAAGAAGCTAATAAGGAGTGCAAAGGACCTAGAAGTAAATAATCCCTCATACTTTTGAATATGGTCCCATGTAGAATAATAAGGGCGGAAGGATAAAAGCGTTAATAGAACAATGTTCAAAATGGATAAGCATGTGGTTTTGAGCCTACGGTCACAAAGCGAAGTGGATTCAGCTGAAGTGCCTCTGGCAATCTGTTTTTATGTAACAACTTAAGGCATGTAGAGTAATTCGACAAAGATTGACACCAAACGAGTTCACTATTGCTTCAAGATAATTTACGCATGAAGGGATAAATAAACTGAAAAAAAGTTGGAAGTCTTCTTAAGTTAAAATCAATTGTTTATTGATAAGATTAGAATGAAGAGGTGCAATTTATTCATTTTCAAAAGACACATTGGTTTAATCTTATACCTATTCAAATACTATATAAAACAAAACTTTATGAAAGAGTGTCTTGAGATATGAGCATATATATATATATAGTGAGTATATATATATATATATATATATATATATATATATATATATAATGGATTGTTCGAAAGTTAATTCTATCAAGTTGGTGCATGTTTACAAGTTGAGTCTTGTTGGCGTGGTTGATTCCTCACATCTCACCTCGATCTCGAGATCAACACAATTCCTATATGAGGTTTGGATTCATCATTTCTCAGTTTGATATGAGAAATACAAGTTGGGTATTTTATCATAGAGTTGGATCTCTCATGTTTAGTTGAAGTTGAAGATATTGAAGGATTGATTTCATTTGTATTCATCTGCTAATAACCGAAGAAAGATATTTTATCTACTTCATACAGCTTGTGTTATGCGTTATGTTTATGAATAATTAATTGAGTTGCATATATCTTATCTCGCTAACTCGGCGACCCAATAAAGTGTAGAAAAACAATTGTACTTCTAGACGTTGATTCACCCCCTCTTAGTGTCAGTGTGTTTCAACAATAGTGTCTCTCATTTATGGGTGCCTTGTAGAGGATGTGTTGCACTTTCGTTTTCAATGCAACTTTTTTTTCCAAGACCATTTATTGTCATTGATTAATTAAGGTCCAAAAAAAAACTGGGTTCTCCCTATGGGGTAACATATATTTTGGGGGGAATTACCATAGTGTCACTTGAAGGGAGAGATACATAGAGTTCCATAAAAGATAGTCTAGCTTGTAACGCGACTTCTTGTGTAGATCCCTAAACAAATGGGACATTTATATGTATGTGTTTTTGCGTGTATTTTATTTGTTTAGGAGAGACACTTCATTTTCTTCAAGAACTGTTTGGAAAAGCATCTAGAAGGTTTGTGATTTTTATTTTACATTTGTCACATATCCCATTGGGCCTTCAGCCCCTTCTTTCCCATGAAATGAGGGAGAACACCTTCTTGTAGGGAAAATCTCCTCAAGGGATTGGTGTAGATCGCCTTAGAGAGATAGACCCTAAACTCTAAGCAAGCGTAGCTTAACGTGGACATCGGGACTTCCTTTTAAATCTATACAAACTAATGCATGAGGAGGAAGGAGAAATCGTAAGTACCTCTTTATCGACGTCATTGTCCATGCATTCGGTTGAGCTCCAAATCTTCGCCTTCTGATAACTCGACAACAAAAGCACGCACTACTCACCAGACATACATCCTGTAAAATAGATCTATTTATTAAAAGAGACAAATTCGTGAGATTGAACACGAATTAGAAAGAAACGGCCAAGCAAATTATATTAATGAGGAAACAACATTGCTTACAGCCATAGATAAATTGCAACAACATGTTCTCCTTGTCTTCCCTTGCTCAAAAGATCTACCATCCAAAATGTGATGATAGTTCATGATTGCTCCCTATGAGATCATAGGTCTCTGTTTATAATTATTATCTTTTGTTCCAGCACTACCTTATGAGATCATAAGTTTGTGTGGTTCTCCTTTTCTACTCTTTCACCATTAGAAAGTTAGCTTATATAGCCTTGGAGAGGTTTTAACCACTTGAGATATCCTTGGGAAGTTGAGGATTTTCCTCCTTCAGCTTGGAGTGGATCTTCCCTCAGATCATGGTTGGACTAGGGCCAATCCAACCGCCTTCCAAGAATGAAAGGATGCTTCCCCCACTCATCTCAACAAATTAACTACTGCCTAGAATAGTAGCGCCCTCAGTAAGCCATCAGAGTGTTGTAGCTCTCCCTAGTAGGCTTTAGTGGGGCACCAACACTCTCAAAATCCATAGCCCTCCCTCAAAAGGGCCAAAGAATCTTTATAACACTCCCAAACAATGTAAGGGGGAGCGTTTATACCCTGTGCAAGAGGTATAGGGGAGCCTCCTTCAAAAGCTCAGTTTTTAAGGTTCTTTCATTTATGTGTTAGTATTGAGCCTGTTGACTCATTTCTCTCCTTCCAAATCAAATGTTTGAGGTGTTTCAAGTGTCCTTCATCATTATAGGCATGCCATAGTATCATGACAAAGATTCTTCCTAACACTTGCTCAACATGCATTATTTACACCTTGTGAGAAAATGCTACTAGCACTTGTGAGAAAATGTTAATTTATGTACCTTTGAAATGATGACACTTCATGGTTAACTATCAAAGTGAGTATTTTTATGTGTAAATGGGTGAGATTTCGCCCCAAAGTATGTAGTTAGAAGACAGGAACTGATAAACTAAATTCTTTGTATACTTTCAAGCAAGGGTGCGGCTAAATGCAGAACCCGGATGTGCCGCATTACCAAACATCCAACAAATATTATGATGTTGGAAAGCTTTAAACCTATGTGTATATCTATGTTTGGGTGATCAAGACTTGCAGTAAGATATGGTCGCCATAAATACATTGGCGCGGATCAATAATTTTATTGATAAAAGGTATATCCACCTAAATACATTGTGGATCTATAATACTATGACATGAACTCATCAGAGTTTTAAGAATACGCAGTGGATCTATGAGATGATAACACATAGCCACAAACCAATACAAAGTGGATCTATGTAATGCGATATGCACCGCCTTTGTCCAAGAGAAACTTCCTTTGCAACCCGGCAAAGTACATATCAAGGTGAATTACTCAACCCGTGGTCTTCTTACCAATCCCGGCTGTAAAGTACTCTAATCTTAACCATGTGAAGGATGTCTCATGTCGTAACATATGAAACTAATTTGATTACCGGTCGATTGTGTGAACCGTTAACAAGTGCAGGGAGATCACCAATAATGTCAATGATTCCCAAGGTACTCTAGTACATTCCATCCAATGTGAATGGCCGAGTCGGAGTCGAACTGCGGAATCATCCATCGTAGGTCAACAATGTGGATAAAAATCGTCAATACTGTAGAGGAGGCCCGCCATTGAGGCATGCGTGTCCTAAAAGTACTAACTGTTTCTAAGTCTAGTTCCTGATAATGTGTTGAGGCTCCATTGCAGGAAAACACTCATCAAAGGAGGCCCCTGATGTATCCCCCATCAACAAACTAAATGGTTACAGAGATGTAAATTGATAGATCGAATGAACATGGACTCACATGGGTATTGAGACAAGATTTTGGGATGGCTGACTCTCGAAGCAGATACTTCCCTTGAACACCGAGGGACAAATAATAAAAACATGATATGGACCAAAACTATGTAGTGGATAATCGCGGACTTGCGCCAAAGTGACCCAAAGGAGTGAAAGGAACTCGTTACTACGCCCCGCTGTAGAGGTTCAACGGATTAAAAAAATGTGTGAAAAGACGAAGTGTCGTGTTCAAAGGTGACTCTAAGAATTACTTGGTAATGTTCTCAAGAGACGTCTTGGTTTCTTTCAAATTTTCCCCATCCAGATAGATGAAAATTCTTTTTGATTTATCGATCTCGAGGAGGGTAACACATGCTTCTATAACTCACCTTCGTAAGTTCCTCTTCCTTTGTTTAACTAACCCGGAAGAAGTAAGGGCTCAATCCCATATGGTCCGCCGATGTGCTTCTAACGAACCAAAGCCGACAGAAAAAATTGAAGGTTTTTCAGGATTATGTGAGTTTGAAAAACACTTCAAAGAGAACTCTCTCACTTCCTTTTTCGGTGACAAGAGTTCAACGACCTAAAAAGAGATAAATCCATCGCCGAAAGATTCCTTCAAACATTTTAATGAGCTGAAAGAGCAAGACTCACCCACAATATTTTCATATTTAGAGAGTCCAGAAGTTGGCTTAGCAGATGACCTGTGGGGTTCCTGTGTATCCATACAAAGTCCGAAAAGAGATAAAAGTCTACCCGGCTGTATCTTTTCGAAGGCATTACGAGCACGAGAAAAGAACAAAGACTGTTCGCATGCCCTGCCTTGAAAGATGGTGATGAAATTCGTATCGATCACAGCGTTTGGAGACATGCCCCCAAGCTTCAATTCATTCATCACTTTGGAGGTTGTCACCAATTTCTGCTAGATGGAGAAAAATGATACAGGTGGATGAATGAAGGTTAAAAACGAGTCCAAACGAAAGACTCGACTCGACATCATGCAATCAAGCGAAAAGACTCAACTTGAAGGGAGAGGTATTTGTTTCATTTAACGAGCTGGACACATGAAAAGAACTATGCCTCAAGGTTCCGTGTTTGATCCTGATTGTTGTTTCATTTTTAACGAAGCCACAAAGAAGAAACCATGCCTGGCCTCGTTTTCTATGCACGAGCTTCAAGGCAGAGGTGCGAGAAACTATGCTCATATCCTTTGTTTCAAGGTATTTTTTAACGAAGCCGCCACAGAGAAGGAAATTCATGCTCGCAGGGACCTCTCCTGCTTCATTTTTAACAAGCTTGCCACAGAGAAGGGAAACTATGTCAGGTTTAGTCTCAATCATGGCTTCCCGTGAGATAATGTTCGAAGGGTACCCGCGTCATGTGGACAAAACTCGGGTCATGGCTTCCAAGATAATTGGATGAAGAGAATCACTTTGGAAGGAACATGTTGAGGGTCGTGGACAAGGGTATGAGATCAGCTCCAATAACTTACCAGTGGATCACCATGTCAACTACCGATCCAAATCGGCCGGAGTTGAAGTCAAGGGAGACAACACCACATAATTAATATGTGGCGGGGTAGATATTGTTCCAGATTTAAGAACCACTTAGGAGGTAACTCCGGCCGGGCCATGGAATGAAAAGTTGATCAATAGTCACAATTCTTCCATCGTGAGAAAAAGATATCACACCTAAAAAAGGTGGATACAAGAGCTTTCTTATAGAATGTGTATATAACCTAAGGATAAAATCAAAATCCAAGGGGTCTCGGACTACCATGACATCGATAAAGACAGCTTTTCCCTCCCAAAGTTGCCAGAAAATGAGGAAGGGTCCCTAAAAGTTCACTAGTTCTTCATAAAAGTTAACAGATTCTGTGTAATCGGTGGAAGCTACAGACAACCCAAAGCGTATCAAGCAATAGAAGACAAAATAATAACAAACACACCTTCATATATCGCAAGATTTGAGGAACGCCCACCACAAACCTGCATCAACTGAAAGTTGAAACGTGGGAGGGAAGACTAGGTCTAGTTAGCACATCCCAACCAAAAAGGATGGCCTCATTACTTGAGGGGGGTTTTGGTGAGAAGGAGGAATGCCTCGGCAGGTAGAAATTGTATTAACGAGAAAAACATGGGCACATCGGTTTACTTCCCTCTATAAGGAGAGTAGGATCGAATCATGATTGATCGAATCAACCAATGGTGGACTTGATTCACTTTGGTGCAAATTTCTTTAGAGGAAGAGTGGGACTAACTGCAGGAAGGGACCGATCACACTTGGATTCCTCAATGGAGGAATTGGATTGACCGATGGCGAAACTAGATCGACCACTTTAGTTGTATTCCCCAAGGGAAGAATGGGTCGACGGGTAGACGATCGACCTCTTTGGTGTCACTCTAATGGGAGAGTGGGATCAACCGAGGATGAAAACAGATCGACCACTTTGGTGCTGCCACTCTTTTTGATGAAGAGCGGGCTGATCGATGACGGAACTGAATCGACCTACTGGCTTGTGGTTCAATCGAGAGGAACTGATTGACCACCATCAACCGGACCTGACTGGGTGGAACCAGACACCAAATTCCATCAACCAACGAAGGGTTGGAGGAAAGATTTTCACGATAGCCTTTGAAGCCAGTTTTCCAAAGAGAAGAAGCCCCTGCATATACAAGGACAAAGCAGAGAGAAGGATTACCTTACATAACATGCAAGGGAATCCTGATAGTTTTCTTCTTCTTACCAACCCGGCCATCACTAGTTACCCAGGTATCATCGACATGACTTTATTTGAGTCCGGCTTACGGAGGACCACATTTCAAGACCGGGTAAGACCGGGAAATCCTCGTGAAGTGGGTCAATCTTGGGGCTACGTTGCAAGGGAATTTGGTTGGATCTTTCATTTTAATCTTGTTGACTTCATAAACAACACCCGACGCCATTAACAAGAATCGTTTTAGAGCCAACATACGATGTTGTTGGGGTCTTTGTTCTTTCAGTTCTTTCTTCTTCTTCTTTCCATTTCCTCTTCTTCATCAACTTGACTACTTGCTTTAGAGATTTGGCACTATAGTAAGAAGGAGAAATGGAAGGAGACTTGATGGATGAAGAAGGTGAAAATTCGACACGAGGTTGATGTCTGGGTGGTGTACCAAAATCCAAAGTATTAGGTGCAATCAAACATTGGGAGGATTCTGGATCACCAGAGTAAATGTCCGAAATCGGTAATCCAATAGTGAGTCCCAAAAGACTCGGTGGCAACATATGGAGGACCGTCCAAAAGCCAAATGAAGGAAGGCATAAGGTTCCCGAGAGAAGGGGTTCCTCCATTGGTACCGAGGATTCGATGCCATAATATCAATCGACTCGACCTAAGGTCCACCAAGTAAAACAAAAAACACACGCAATGAATCTAAGAAGCAAACAATAAAAAACAAACCTTCCATGGACATTGTTCACCAGTTGGTGATGAAATCCAACGTCATGGTGACAAAAATAGGAAGGGGCGGTGGATAGAGAGGGTGGATCGCTTACATTGAAGCACCCTTTAACGGACTTACGCGTTGGGGTAAGCTTCCACGCAGTAATTGTGGTTTTACTCTCCAAGGAGCCCGAGTTTGACCAACGTCTGTTCCAGGTACGGTGAGACTTTCCTTCACCGTCACCCTGTGTGGGACCCTAAAGATCATGGCTACTAAGGTCACCAAATCACAGTCAGCCCCCGGGGTACAGTCGATAGTCATGATCGAACGTATGGGTAGGATAACAAGTCTCAAATCAACTTGAAAGGCTTCCACGCAAGAATTGTGGATTTACCCTCCAGTTGACCCCAATATACCTATCTGACCACTCACAAACGAAGCTTTGGCCATAATGGAGGGATAATTCCGAATCACCCGAATAATTCGCAGGTGTAACCCCTCGGTGAAGTGGGATCCTGCAAGCATTAATACCATAATTGATTTAACTCCCACCGCAGAAGATAATACTAAGCCGTTTGATAGCTCGGAGTTATCCTTCAACCTATTCCTAAAGCCCCACACCTTTAAACTAATGGTTTGCTAACAAAGATGTAAACGTTATGATAAATTTTAGTTAAGCGCTGATTTTAATGGCTGTTGTTTACTCAGAGGGTGTACTAAAGTGAAACTGATGGAATGACAACTCAATTCCCAAAAATACATGAGAAAAGTGATACAATCGCTTATTTCAATGAATAACGACAAACACTTGATAAGGAATGGCCTCAATCAATTTTTGTTCTCAATCAAATCCAATATGATGCCTACAACATTTCAGAAATGCAAACCAATATGCAAACTAATCACTAAGATGTACCTTTGTCGCTTGTATGTGAATGATGATCAATTCAATGAGAAACTTGTCTTGCCAACTACCCTTTTAGATTAAGGAGATTCAGACAAGAACATGCGGATTTCGCAAAAACAACACACCCCTTTTTGCAATCAAACAAGAGAAAGGAAAAACGAAAAAGGAAGGAGAAAGAAATTGGACCATATAACCTCAAAGAACCAAATGACGGAAGAGTTACAGACTTCAAATGTCCTTCACTAGAGTTCCCGCTACCGAGATGAGAAGAAAGCGAGGATTGATTTCAAGCTTCCAACAACAAAACTCAAAAAAGAAATGAAGAAGGGCATAAAAGTTGAAAGATAAGGTGTTTACTTCTCAAGACGAAGCATTTCAGCGCCCAAATGAAGCACCATTGAATCATATAAAAGCAGCCTGCGAAGAAACAGGTCCGGACCCCAGAAAGAATTGAAAGATTTTCGCCAAAGAGGGTCAGGCTCCTGAATAAGGGCCAACAGCCATTTTCATTATAAAGATTTGTCCAATGAACTTAGGGTAGCACCGGGCTTCCGCTAACAAGCAAGTGGAGGCCGGAGTCCCAGCTCAAAAGTCCAAAAACCCAAAATTTCAATGGAATTTGACAATCAGGCTGAGTATGATGGATTGAAGATTCAATCAAAATGAAATCGATCTACTTGGGGTGAACAAGGTCTGAAACAATCAGGTAAGACAAGGTCTTGTTGAGGAAAACCAAAATCCAAAGTTTGGTCTGACTCTGGAGTCGCCAGTTTCTGTTCTAGGAAAACCTCCCTGCGGACAGGTAGATTGCCCAAAGAGCTAGACCCTAAACTCTAAGACGTAAAGTGCTTAACATGACACTGACTTCCTTTCAATTCCATACAAACCAATGCATGAGGAGGTATAAGAACAGTACCCCTTCATCGACATTTGTCCCCCAAGACCCGGCTGAGTCTAATCTTCACAAGCCCTCAGACAAAACAAAGTAACGCATTCCACTTCCTACTCTGACATATTAGTTTGAAATAGATCTATCTATTAAAGAGAGACAAATTCATGTGATTGAACACGAATTAGAAAGAAAGTCGTGCCAAGTAAATTATATTAATGAGGGACAAAACATTGCTTATAGCCATAGATGAATTGCAAAGAACTTCTCACAAGTCCTCCTTGTCTTCCCCTTTCTCAAAATATCCACGCTCCAAAATGATGATAGCTTCAAGGATTGCTCCTAAGTGAGATCATAGGTTGTCTTTGCTTCCAAATTATCTTTGTTCCAGCAATTCACTCTATGGTGATCATAAGTTTGGTGTGATTCTCCTTTTCAAATTTCTTTCACCATTAGAAAGCTAGCTTATATAGCCTCGGGAGAGGCTTTAAACCACTACTTGAGATATCTTTGGGGAAGCTGAGGATTTGCCTCCTTCAGCTGAGGATCTGCCTCAGATCATGTGGCTGGGTTAGGGATTCGAATCCAACTGCTTCCAAGAATGAAAAGATCCTCCCCCATTCATCTCAACAAATTAACTACTGCCCAGAATAGGGAGCACTCCCCTTAAAGGGGTATCAGAGTGTTATATCACTCCTGATGTGCCTTGGGAATGTGCCAGCGCTCTTAAGGTGAGCATTTCTCCTCTAGAAGGGCTGAAGAAGATTTATAACTCTCCCAGACTGTGTAAGGGGGAGCGTCAGTGCTCCTGAGAGAGGTATATGGGAGCTCTCTCCTTCAAAAGCTCAGCTTTTGAGGTGCTTTCAAATGGAAAAAAAGGTTTGCAAGCTCCTCACGCTGACCATTTATCCTCTTCCAAAAACAATTTTTGAGGTGTTTCCATGTCCTTCTCATGTCGTTATAGTCACAACATAGGAATCATGGCAACATACTTTCTTTGACACATGTGAAAGCAACATGCATACCTCATGTACCTGTGAGAAAAATGTACACTTAAGTACCCTTTGTAATGACGACATTTGCAACACTATCGAAGTGAGTATTTTTATGTGTAACAAATTCTTCTTGGGTAAATACACCCAAAAATCCCAAAAAGATAAGGAGGTGAGGGAAATAAGTGTGAAAAGTTACAAGTATACCTGGGAATCAATTCCATGACTTGCCAAGGACCTCCCAAGAGAAACCTATCCCTATGGGCAGCACCACTTACTAGGGCGGAATGTCAACCACTGAGGTGAAATAGGGAAAAGAGTATAAATTCCAAGTGGCAGTAGACATTACATAATCAAAATCATTTTAAAAATGAAACATACTCAAATGCCTTCTACTGATTGAAATGACACTCACCATAATACTTGACTTGTTCCTCATGGAGAAATACCCATCATTTTTCAGAAGCAAGTTGATGTGGCATATACCATTGTGATGAATCTCTGATCTATGGTGGTGAGGTGGGCCTTCATCTGTGCAGGATTTGGGTGCTCAACCATTTACTTATGACTCCATGTCCAGAACCTATAAGTATCGAGACATCATCTCCTTAGCTATCCCTAGGAATTGGGGAGGTACCAATTTAATCTGATGACATAAATATGGATGAAATCTCAATTCTGCTGCTTTCAATTGCATCAATGTATATATAATTTTATATGCAAAAATCATGGGGCACTCTGACATATTAATTTTGTCACCAAATATGTAGATCCAACAAGTTCTCACCAGACACGTAAAAGTAAACAGAAAATATCCTCTAAAAAGGGCCAAAACATAGAACAGCTAGGATTCTACAACAATTAAATCACCTCCAAAACCGATAACCATGCAACCTGGTGAGTTGGATAAGTGGTGATGTAAGATATGGGATTAATAAATTGAATTTAGGCATGGTACATCATTATCATAAAAGTATCTAGTAGAAAAAGGATTCATAAGAATCCCTTTTGATCCCATCTCTACATTAAAAGAGAGGATGGCAATGTGGTGATTTTAGTGATATATGTTGAAGCAATCACCAGCGTAAGTAGTGAGGTCAAAGTAAATGAAAAGGTAAAATCAAAATTATGCTCCACTTTTGACATGACAAATTTGGGCTTCCTTTGTTGCTTAGGTATAGAAGTTCAGTAGACTGATAAACATATTTTTTCTGCTCAAACTAAATAATAGTATGTTCAATAGGTTTAGGATGGCATATTGTAAAAACTCATCTACACCTACGGAGAAAGGAATGAAACTATCAACCAAAGCCAATTCAAAATCAATGAATGAATCAATGTACATGAAACTAGTTATTGGTTTGATTTATTTTATATCCACTAGACATGACTTCATACAATAAGCTACATATCTAGATTTTATGACAAAACCTGGGATGTTGGACAATGACAGAGAGGTTATTGAGATATGTGAAAGGAACATTGTGTGTCAACATCCTATCACTGGTAAAAGTGAAGAGATCCAGTTGTGTATTCAAATTCAGATTGAGTAGGATTTATGGATGATATGTTATATGTCCAGTCTTGGAATGGTGTAATTTCTTGGATCAACAAGAAATAAATTGTGTTGATTTCCTCTAGTGAAACAAAATATATGGTAGCAGTAAGGGGGTATGTAGAGTAGTTATGCTTAGAATAATGCATGCAAATTTGCATGGTAATCATATTGAACCTACAATAATTTTTAGTGATGACCAAGGATGAACGCAATTAACAAGACAACTTGATTTTGTTGGAAAGATATGGTGTTATTTTTTATCAAAATAATTCAGAATTTTAAATATTATACACGTTAATAGTCCACAACATTCTCCCTCAAATCCCTTATCATGATTGGTTTCACAATCTCGTCAGAAGGTGACCTGTGTTTGAAACTGCTATTCGAGAGAGAGAATTCAAAATCCAACCATGCTATGTTGGTGTGGTCCATATCGATGCGATCCTCGGTGATTTTGACGGCTTAGAGACCCCTAGGTCACGGTTTCTTAAACCACAAGCTAGTCTTGCAAGTCACAGACA
The DNA here is from genome assembly GCA_010110895.2 of Picea sitchensis. Taxonomy (NCBI): domain Eukaryota; kingdom Viridiplantae; phylum Streptophyta; class Pinopsida; order Pinales; family Pinaceae; genus Picea; species Picea sitchensis. Next base: position 43,675 of record SNQJ01S0076588.1, read on the forward strand.
AATCCATAACAAAACAAAAAATCACCATTCCCAACCTTTTTTCTAATTTTTCTTATTTTCGAATCACGAAGACAATTACTTTTACTAGCAACATCGGTTTTGGTTTTCTTGCTTTACTAGCATGCACTCCCAACTATCAAACCCCATTTATAAAATGAAACCTAGGCCTTTAATAAAAAATGAAATAATAAACAATGGCATAAAAAAATGGATGTTCCATATTATTTTCTTAATTTATTTATTCCAAGACCAATACTTGCAATATTTACCATCCATTCCTTAAACACTTGTGGAAAAAGCACTACACTCTCATCTAACATTTTCAACATAGTTTTCATACTTGAACTATCTGAATTTCCACAGTTTAAAAGGTTTGAAATTTTAAAATTACTTGTATGTTGTGTGGGACGTGTTGTATGAGTCTGTGTATATATAATAAGTAATGAAAAATTAACAAGATAATAAACAATTGAATATGTCATGTTTGGAGTCTTGGAATCATTTATATGATTTTATCGCATTCTCCCAAATATGTTGCAAGTCATAGATCTCACCAAACCATAAGCACTTGACTCTTGGTCATCATACGATGATAAAACACTACATCAATGTTAATGTTATTCTAAGACAATTGTTTCATCTAGCTAATAAGTTATTCCAAAACCCTTCTTCCTCTAATCATACAAATGTTTCCCACATTATATCTACCATCTCAAGCACTATGTTCGACAAACTTTGAGCTTAAATGATAAAGTTAGAAATTTGTTGAATATCAAGCCCTCTCCCCAAAATAAATTCATTTAAATTTGGTGAATAAATTCGTCCAAAATGGATCAAATGTCATATGAACAAATAAATCAAACTCGTCGAATAAATTCTTTTAAATTTGCATCATAAAATTCAAGTATGATCATTTTTAAGAAATTTTTACTAAAAGCAATAAATATATAAAGTTTTTTTTTTTAAATAATATTTCCCCATGTGACCCATTCTCTCATGCTGCAAAACTTCTTCCATTTATGCATTTTGTTGAGACTAACTAAAAAAATACAAAATAACCCTTAATCCCTAGTTGGGAGCAACATAAAAACAATAAGAAGTAGGGGTTATCTCTTCACTATCCAAGTACACCCATAGAGTTTTAGCTTTCTTCACTTTCTCTATTGTTTAAAATTCTAAGAATGAATGTGGGGTGGCAAGTGTGGCGAAGATTGCGTTCGATCCTAAGGGAAATCGTGAAACAAGTAGTGGGGATTAGGGGAAGCTACTAATAATTAAGTTGAGGCTTTGGAACTATATCAATGTCTTTGAATTCTAGGATCAAGAAGGATCACGAACCTTTTGGTAATAGGGAAATTAACACCGATCATCAAGCATATACGAAATCAAACAACCCCTAAGGACTATGTTAACCCATGCAACGATGACAGGATACTATCATGAGGGTATCATGTTGTTAATTGCATGGGGCTTCATGCTCATGTTCGCCAGATTTGAACAGACTTCTTCATTGATCCCCATCAAATTCATGATTGTGCTAGCTCAATTGTGGTGTAGGTCAAATATTAAGTTTGAGCAATGCCCCTGGCCTTGGTTCATCTACAAATATATAAATAAAAAGGACTTGTTCAATAAATTGAACATCTAAAGAAAAAGGCTTAAAGGGATAGTAAGAAACAATGTCGAGGATGGTAACTTAATGTTAAGCTCCCTCTAGAAGGAAATTATAAAGAAAAAATCCTAACCAAATGAAGATAGATGAATGATTAATTGAATAATAATACATGTGAATGTCTAAGACTTTGAGGGT
>SNQJ01S0076589.1:8478-22872 GCA_010110895.2 Picea sitchensis
AGGATGCAAATATATATAGCACTGACGATCCATATCATAAGGAGAAGATGGCTCCACCTGTGGTGAAGCAGGATACCCCACCAAGTAACGACCTAGAAGGAGCTAGAGTTTAGAGGGAGTCATCCATCGTGATCGAGAAGGGAGGAGAAACTTCCCTATGACCATTCATAGGAGATTATACTTTAGAGGAGATCATAACATACAAAGGAAGAAAATGGATCCAGAGATTATATAGACTTAGAGGGAGTCAAGATTCAGAGGGAGCATGGAGATTCAGAGTGAGCTTGATCTCATAGAGAGTCAGTGGCTTAGAGACTTTCATTCAAAAAGTATTCCTCCTCAGATTCAGATGGGAGAGAGAGACTTCTTCCAAGACTGACAGACATATTCCATGGGTTGAGGAGGCTAGATTGTATCTTGAGAGACGTCTAGGAGATATGAGATATCTTGAGAGGATTCCCTTGTTTTAGTGACATAGGAGGAGGCCAATAAGAAGGACTTGGATATGGATTTTTTCTTGTGACTTCCAAATTGATATACAAGATCAAACATGTTGTTGATGGCAGCATAGAGATGTACAAATCCTGACTTGTGGCCAAAGGATTCTCCCAACAAGAGGGAGAAGATTATGACATGACTCTTGATCCAATACTCAGAAGAAGTATACATTGAGAAACCACAAGACACATGAGGAGTCTCATGTCTGTAGATTGAAGAAAGATTCGTATGGGCCTAAGCAGGCACCCAAGGCATGCTATGCAATATCAAACAATTTCCTGATGAGCTTGGGCTTTACCAAGAATAAAGAAGATTCTAATGTTTACTACAAGGTTGTGAATGATGGACCAATGATATTACTATTATGTATGCATGCCCTGTTTCTAACAGGAGACAAGAAGCTCATCACTGAAAGTAAGAGGAAGCTTGCTACAAAATTCAAGATGAAAGACATGGGTATGATGCATTATTTCTTGGGTCTAGAGGTGTGGAAGAAACCGGATGAGATTTTCCTATGCCAAGGAAAATATGCTGTAGAGATTCTGAAGATATTTGGAATGATGGATTGTAAATCCATGCCTACATTGATGGTGACGAATATAAAGTTATTGAGTGATACATATTTAGGGACATTGGATGCTACCATGTATATACAAATGATTGGTTCATTGATGTACTTAACGAACACAAGGGCATGCATATGTTTTGCGGTGAACACATTGAGTCAGTATATGGTTGAGTCAAGATGTGTTCACTTGATTGCAACAAAACATGTGCTGAGGTACCTGAAGGGTACAATTGATTACATACTCAGATATGCTTCAGATCATGAGATAATCCTGGAAGGATTTATTGATTTAGATTGGTCTGGTAGTGTTGCAGACCGAAAGAGTATATCTGGATGTTTCTTTAGTATGGGATCAACTATGATATCATGGTTCAATAGGAAGCAGACTAGTGAGGCACTCATTATGACCGAGGCATAATATATAACAACCTGTTTAGCTGGAAGTGAAGCACTGTGGCTTCAAAAGCTGCTTACATGATTGTTTGATCTCGAGTTAAAGGTGACTTGTATATGGTGTGACAACCAAAGTTGTGTGGAGTTTATAGAGAACCCAATGTTTTTCAAGCATATCGAGATCAGGTACCATTATATCAAAGATATGGGGTATAAGGGAGTAGTGAAGCTCCAATATATAACTATAGATGAGCAGATAACATATGTGTTTACCAAGCCTCTGTCAAGGGTGAAGTTTGAGTACTTCAGGACAAGATTGGAGATGTTCAAAAGGACTTCCCCAAGTAGCGGGAAGTGTTGTGTTACCCAGGTAGCGAGAGGTTTTCCCCACACAACATGAAGTGTTGTGTTCCCCAAGTAGTGGGAAGTGCTACAAAAGAGTGATGGATTACATATGAGACTCCATGTAGCAGTGTGGAATAGAGTGGACATCAAGTGATTCATGATCGGGCATAGACTGTGGCACCAGTCAGGGTGATGTGTATGACTACTCTAGTGAAATAGTCTGGTGCGCTGAGTTATTTCTACTCCAGTCAAATAGTCTAGTACGCAGAGGGATACTCCAGTGAAATTGTATGGTATGTCGAGTTACTACTACTCCAATGAAATAGTCTGGTACGCAGAGGGCTACTCCAATGAAATATTTTGGTACGCTGAGTTACTTCTACTCCAATGAAATAGTTTGGTACGCAGAGGGATATTCCGGTGAAATAGTCTGGTATGTCGAGTTACTACTACTCCAGTGAAATAGTCTGGTACACAGAGAGCTACTCCAGTGAAATGGTCTGGTACGCTGAGATATTGCTACTGCAGTGAAATAGTTTTGTACACATGTTACTGACTGTGGCACCAATCATCATGACCTCGCACAAGGTCAGTAGATGCCAGGCCTTCAAGGCTGATGAGTTACCCAACTTTTCAAGCTGGTGGGCCAACATGTGTGGTTGGAGGTGTTTCCTAGCCTCATGCTAGATGGGTAGTGTGTGCGCACTCCATCACCTAATCCTTGTGATTAGATTCCTGGTCAATGTGGACCGATTTCCTGGTGTGCCATCTAGATGTTACAAGTTCTTTATGAACTAGATGCCATATTTTGTGTGAGTTGACAAGCTACTTTATGAACTAGATGCCATATTATGTGTGAGCTGGTGCGTTACTAGTTATTTATGAACTATATGTCAGATTTCGTGTGAGATGATGAGTTACTAGTTATTTATGAACTAGATGCTAGATTCTGTATGAGCTAGCAAGTTGCAGTTGCCTAGACTCTGCTTGGATTGGGTAGTAGCGCAGTTCTGTGTAAGCTAGCTCAACTGCATATTATAGAGCCTATGCGACTATGATGGTGATACTTGTGACATGATCTGTTTGATCATGAGATAACCTGTATGGCTATGCTACTTGTTACATGATCTGTTTGATCATGAGATGGTTGTGTGGCCATATTAGTTGAGTCATGATTTGTTTGATCATGAGATAGCCTGTGTGGCTATGGTGATGCTACTTATAGACTGGTCCACAAGACCATATGAGTCTTGCCCATGCCATGTGAGATGGATGGATGTGTTTGAGACCACTACATGAAAAACATCTTAGTTAATACCTCCCTAGATAAGAGGGAGTGTTGATGTTTTGGTAGCCGCGGGAGGTATTAATCTCCATGTGTAACCTTTGACTTAGAATAGAATATTCCGAAAGCAAGTGAACCATTAAACAGATGTTAGAAAACCCTAGGAGAGAAGTCAGACTCAAGAGAAATAGTATTAAAGTAAAAGACACATCTAAAAGGAGAAGTCATGAATAGTCAACTGTACAGTTTCCTAGTTCATTTGTACACACTTACTAAGCAAGTGCACAAGTCTAGAAGACTGCAGTTACAACTAGAAGTGCGCAAGTTTGGGAGAAAAAACTACAACTAGAAGGGGTGCAAGTCTGGAAGAATAGTGTAACAATCGTGAGTATTTTTCTTGTACATTTCTCTTGGAGAAAAAGTATGTTCTTATTATATGGTTATTGTGCTGCTGCTGTAGCAGTTGTGGATAAGGGTTTATTTGTTGGTTATGGAGTAGGCTTGCCGAAATTATTCTAAGTAAAGGTTAGTGTGCTCGAGGGTGGCATATGTGAATGCCTATGGTTGGGTGACAATGATGTGACATTGTCTATGGTTAAATGATCATACCAAAATTTTAACACAAGTATAGGTACATGTACAGATGCTCAGACTTTAGAGCAAGATGAGGAGCAGGAGGCTCCAATAGTACAAGATACTCCTTCATCATCCAAGAGGAGAAAGGCAAAATGGGTTGAGAATACCTTGAGAGAGGGTCATGAGTATGTGGGTGCTCCTAGGAATTTTGATAGGGAGAGTAGAGCACCACAAATATTTTCCAGCTACATGGCTCTGATGAGACAATTGTTAGAGATCGAGCCTTTTGGCTTGCAAGAGGCATCACAATAGCAGGTTTGGCGAGATGCCATGGTGTAAGAGTATGCTTCCATCATGAATAATGATGGGAGGTTGTGCATGCACAACCATAGGGGAAATCAGTGATAGACTCAAACTGGATCTACAAGATCGAGCATGCCGCAAATGGTAGTGCAGAGAAGTTCAAAGGGTTTCTCTCAGAAAGGGGGAGTTGATTATGATGAGACATTCACCCTGGTAGACATGTACACTTAAATTAGGGCCATCATCTCTATTGCAGATTAGAAGGGGTGGAAGATCCACCATATGGACGTGAAGACAACCTTCCTTAATGACATCATTGAGGAAGAGGTGTATATTGAACAACTAGAGGGTTTTGAGGTGCAGGGGAGGGATTCCCACGTGTGTAGATTGAAAAGAGCCTTGTATGGACTCAAGAAGGCTCCCAGGGCGTGGTATTCAAGGATATACAACTACTTGCAAGGGATGGGATTCAACAAGAGTGAGGAAGACTCAAACCTCTACTACATCAATGTTGGAGGTGAGCCACTCATTCTTTTTTTGTATGTGGATGACCTGTTTCTCACAGGTTCAGAGAAGTTGATAGAAGAATGTAAGAGGGATATTGATTTAGAGTACGAGATGAATGATTTGGGATTGATGCACTACTTTTTGGGGTTAGAGGTGTGGCAGGAAGATGATTATACTTTCCTTAGACAGGGGAAGTATGCAGTGGATATTTTGGAGCGGTTTGGGACACAAGACTGCAGGCCTATGTCTACGCCATAGTGACCAACTGGAAGGAGATTGATGTTTCTAGATTGGAGGCAGTGGACCCTACCTTATACATACAATTGATTGATTCTCTTATGTATCTGGTCAACACTAGACCGAATATATGCTTTGCAGTTAACACACTTAGTTAGTTCATGGTTGAGTTGAGGAGAGTACTCTGGATGGAAAAAAAACATGTCTTGAGGTATTTTCGTGGCACAATTGAGTATGGATTGAGTTACATCTAGGGATATGGAGTGAAGTTGATGGGATATACAGATGTAGACTGGGTAGGCAACACAATTGAAAGAAAAAGCACTTCATGGTGCTGTTTTAACTTGGGAGCATGAGTTATTTCTTGGTTCAACATGAAACAAAAGTCAGTAGCATTGAGTTGTGCTAAGGTAGAGTACAAAGTAGCCATATTAAAAACATGTGAGGCCATTTGGCTTCAAAAGCTACTCATGGGATTGTTTCGCTAGGGAATGGAGACAATTGTCATACATTGTGACATTCCGGGCTGCATCAACCTTTTTTAAAATATAGTGTTCCATGAAAGATTAAAACACATTGAGATCATATTTAATTTCATTAGGGACTTTGTTCAAAAAGGGACAGTGAAGCTACAGTATGTACCTATAGGTGAGCAGGTAGCATACATTCTCACAAAGGTCTTGATGAAAGGAAACTTTGTCTTCTTCAGGGACAAGTTGGGGGTGGTGCAAAACACCTTCCTTGCTAAGAGGGAGTATTAAATTTGTATCTTGGAAGGTGTGTCAGTATAGGTCTAAGTCTCTAGGCATGCTGAAGACAATTAATTAATACCCATATCAACATTTTGTATTTTATTCTAAGTTTGACTTAGGAAAATCATAAAAAAATATCATTTAATTTTTATTGGCTTTATTACTCAGATTTCTTAAGTTTTAACTTTAATTTTTCACTTAATGAACTTTCTTGACTCTTCTAGAAAGTTCATAAAAGGAGAAATAGAGTAAAGTGAAAAAGATAAAGAGGAGCTGAGGTGAAGGGTGATGACACACATTTAGAAAACTGAAGAGGGCGATTTGGTTGAGGAAGGGGGAAACTTGGCAGCAGAGAGAGAGGGCCGAGTGTAGGTCGTACATCAACAACAAGAGAGACCGATTTGTAGGTCGTACACCATTAGCCAAAAGAGGCCGAGCTGGGATGTACAAAAAAAACCGTACATGCCAAGTTGCAGGGGCCTTACAGGCCGAGTTTAGAGGGTCATGTTATCACACAAATTGTAGGTTGGTAAAAGCCCGACCCGATCTACAAAGGTGATACAAGTATGGGAATACCTACCCACTGTCACCTTATATAGGATCTCCCCTCACTTTAGAGATAATAAAACCACCTCAAGGGGGGAATCCCAGATGACGCTAGGGGGATTGAGACGGAGGATGAAGAGATTTTGAGAGAAACCCCTTAGGTCAATGATGAAATAAGTGTGAGGGATTGAAAATGAGTCTTGATGATGGTAAATGGTAGAAAATGACTTGAGTACTTGCACAAAAGTGTTACACCTGCCAGAGACAAGAAAAACAATCGAGATACAAGCCAAGAAATCAAGTGGACAAGCAAGAGAAGCTTGCTGTCCTATATTGCAGCAGTAAGAAAAATATATATCAACAAGAATAAGAGCTAGTTATTGCAGATTAAACCATCAAAATTACCAAATAGTTATTGGACAATGAAGTACTAAAACAATACGTAACTTTCCAATACTCAAGCATGAACTTTGATGGTGAATTAGGGCTGCTAGACGAAGTTATAAGCAAAGTATTTAGGCAGCCTTATGGATGTAGCAAAAAATTTCTACAACAACAAGATTCAACCACCAAAAGTCACAAGTAAACCACCCAAGCATATTAATATGTTAGCATCTTAACAATTTCTGATGGTTGAATAATGAGTAAGAGAAAGAAATTTCAATGAGTTTGCTGCAGCCCTAATCGATGTAGCATAAAATTATAACAAATTTAAGATGTACTTGGCTAAGCTAGACACCCTAGTGGCTCAAGCAAGCTAAAAACATGTAAAAATTTATTCAACTTTAGACAATTGAAATATCTCAACAAAACACGTTATCCAATGCAACTATTTTGTTTCTCCAATGCAATTCTAAGATTAGTGCCTTTAATATATTGGGTAAATGGAGTCTTGTTTATGAGGTTTGGATCCACAATATCTCTAGGGGTGTAGGCCCTTCTACTTCCTAGAGCATGCAATACCAACAAAGGTAAGTCTAGGAGGGTGTAAGCCCTTTTAGTCCTCCTAGTAAACTTGTAGAAACGACTTATCAAATTGCAAATAAGATGGACCTTGGTGGAGGGTGTATGCCTTTATAATCCACCAAGGGATTAGGTAAGAATACTATTGAAACAAGAAGAAAATACGAACAAGTGAAAAAATTCTCTTACTAATTCCATAAGATAGCAAGAACAAAACCCTAGTTTACCAAGCAATTTCCTTACGCATGCAAAAGAAGAAGTCTCCAAGAGGTGCAAACCACCTTAGTTTCAAAATATACCATAACAAGCATCCAAACATGTTGCACGAGAGAGAGATAGTCCAAAAATTCCCAAGTAGGGCACAAATTTCATCCAAGTAGTCTTTTCTAATGAGAGAACTATGATAAAATGAAATGATTTTGGTCTTTATTTATAGAATACCTCTAAAATTTGTTTGTCCACATAAAATTAGGGTAAACCAAAAAATACAGGGGCCATCCCCCTTAATTTTGCCCCTTTACAACTTTAATTTGAATTTACACATTAAGAAACCCTATAAATATGACTTCACACCCTAGAGGGGTGACATTTTGGAACTTTATGGAAGTCGTTGAGTTGTTGAAGGGATCACTAGGCCTCCAAATGACATTTTTCACCATGCAATGTGTCTTCCTTATCCATCAATGATTCCAAACCATCTTCAAATATCACCACCACGATCAAAACCCTAGCCCTAAGGTGACGTCAAGCCCTCAAGATGAAGTTTTGACCTTTCAATGCCAAACATTGGGCTAAGATGGGCTAGGTCTCATTGTCCAAAGTCTCTTCTTTTTCCTCCAAAGGAAATGATCAAGCTCTAGCTACCCCAATGTTTGGGTCATTGCATACAACCTGTGGGATTCTTGCCCCAATAAAGGCCCAAGCTGGGCTTGTCCCTCCAAAACGTCCATCAACAAGGTCCTGCAAAGACATACAAGTGAGCCCTCCAAGGATCTCAAGTCAAATGTATCATGGCAAGTCAAATCTCATTTAATAAAAGAGACACCTAAATATGCACATCAAAACTACCTTATCAAATTAAAAAAAATGCTCAAAGACCCTATGCAATTTTCCAAGTTTAGGTATGGGAGGGTTGACAAGGTGACCTATTGGGTGAGTCATTCCTTAAGTCAAGGAGTCTTTCCTAGCTGGACCCTCTCTAAGTCATGTGGAGAAGATGAAGTGGATGAGGGGTAAGTATTTTGGTCATGGGGTTCATGGAATACAAGGGTTCGTATCGTCTCTTTTATGTTTTCTTTTGTAGAGGGTGCGCTGCACCTTTGTTTTCAATGCATCCTTTTTCCAAGCCCATTCATTTTCCATTAATTAATTAAATTCCAGAACAACTGGGTACTCCCAATGGGTAACATAAATCTTGGGGGTAGTACCACAATGTCACTTGAAGGGAGAGGTACACATAGTTCCATAGGGGTAAATCAAAGGTTGTAACACACTTATGTAGATCCCTCAAAAAGTGGGGTGTTTATATAATATGAAATTGTTTCTTGCAGATCTTTGAATTTTTAGGAGAAATGTTTCATCGTTCTCAAGACCTCTTTGGGAGAGCATTCGAAAGGTCATAGTTTTGGATTTTATATTTTTCCAGCTACATTCCCTTTGGGCCTTCAACCCCCTCTTCCCATGAAAAGAGGTACAATCCCTTCTTGGGTCAATACACCCGAAAATCCCAAAAGATAAGGAGATGAAAATGAGTGAAGTGTGAAAAGTGATAAGTATGATCGGGAATGATACAATGAGTCGTAAAGGGGACTCCCAGTATAAAATCCATCCCAAAGGGTGACCACTTACTAGGGAACAATGTCAACCACCAAGGTGAAACATGGCAAATAGCATAATTTCCAAGCATAAGTTCTATAATCAAAAGAAACTTTTAATGAAACATATTCAAATGGCCTCGAGTATTAAAGTGACACTTACCACAATACCTGACTTGTACCTCATGGAGCAAGACCCATTGTCTTCCAGAAGCAAGCTGATCTGGTGAATGCCATCGTGATGAATCGAGGATGCGCAGTGGTGAGGTGGTTCTTTGTTTTTGCATGTGGATGCTTTCAATCATCTGTCTCTCGGTACTCCATGTCTGCAACCTAAGGGTATCGAGACATCATCTCCTTAGTTATCCCTAGAAATTGAGAATAACATCTGGCTCCTACTCGGGGACATGTACTCTCTGTAGAGTGCATGAGAACCTCAATATCTCCTGGTTAGATGTGTGCCTACAATGAAACATCGAAATGTAAAATATAGGGTGGTTCACTCACCCTTGGTTCATATAGTCAAAATCAAGAATCCAAAATTGACAACTAATTCTAGAAAATAAAATTTTGTATTTTTCATATAATATGATGAAAGAGAAACATGTAAATCAATAATGCAAGTAGAGAAAAATGAAAATAAAAAATGAAATGAAACTAAACTACCATGAGCAATCAAGATGCAAATGCAAGAAATCAAGATGACCTACCTACTTACCTAGGGCCTGGGTCTTGAAGAAGTCAAGTACCTTGAATGTTGGGTCAGAGAAGAGACCCATCCATTGGTAATGGCATATTTTTCCCGTCCATGGATAACAAATAGTACTTCTCTTTCTCAGACTTCTTCTTGATGATGTAAGGGCCAAGCCAATAGTTGTTATTCCTCTGATCATATTTGGGCTTTCCCTTCCTCTTATCCCACATGAATGCAAGACTTCCTTCACTATAGTTGATGTAAGGTATATTCTTTGATGTAGGGATCATAAGGTGGCTTTGTGTTGACTGCATATTTAATAGCCTTTTCACGTTCTTTGTCCCTTTTATCTCCTTCTTTCTTTAATATATGGATGGACCCTTGTTCCTTCCCTTTAAATTGATAAATTCTCCTTATATTCTTGGGTTCTTGGAAGCAGTGTATCTATACAATCGTCTTTCATGAAAGGTAGATCGTGAGGATAATTTTCAATGGGTAGTGGACCTTCATCAAACTCATTCTCATTGATGCGATTAGGATGATCCCACTCTATCACATATTCCTTGACCGCTCGTCGGTTGTAGAGAACCTCAAAGGTACCATCCTCCATGGGGATATAACCATGAGTGAGGTCCATGCTAAGGAATCCTCCAAGAGTCGCGACCCAAATCCTTGATAATAACATGCCCCAAGCATCTAGAAGATCGATCACCACTATATTCGTGAGGATGCTAATGTGAGGAAAATCCACCAAATATAGCTTCGCATCTTCTATGCGACCCTAAATCTTGACCTTCTTGGAATCAATACCACAAAAATTTCCATAAGTTCTAGCCGTCTTGAGGCCAAGCTGCTTCATAACCTCTAAGGACATCACATTTTTTGAGGCCCCAAAATCTAGTAGGAAATTTTGCAAGACGCGATTATTCATCCCCAAAGAAAGGTAGAAGGGAGGGTTAGGATTGTCTTTCCATCCAAGGTACATGGTGCTCATGATTATCGGAGGGTATTCTGCCTCAGGTGGCACTTTCAACTACTTCAACACTTGTTTTCTAACAGAAGGTATTTTGCACATTTCTGTCACTATCACTGGGACTGTCATATTCATTTTTCCAACCATGGTCAGGACATCTATTTTCAATTGAATGTCTTCTGCCTATGTTGGTTTTGGAATAAATTCTTGAACTGGAGGTGGGGGTGGTGGGACCATTGATGCAAACGCCCTGCGACGCTCGTGCAACCTACTGGTCTAGGATCGAACTTCTGCTACACAGGAGCAAGATTGGCCATCTCAAGATCTCATGCAGACCCCTTGGTCTCCTTTGTCTCGCCACATGCCCTTTCAATTCTATAGGCACAAATTTTCAAATCCATGAGGGTCCCCTTCAACTGCAGACGAGACTATCCACGTGACCACGAGTATGACCAGACGCTTAACGGAAATGCACTATTAGAGTTTCCTTGTCGGTGTTTCCAAAAACACACACCGTAATTCACCCCAAAATGCAACCGATGAAATTTGGTCATAAAGAAATCTAACCGGCACCTGTGGGTCTTACCCCTTTGTTCCGCTTGTTTTGACCTTTCAACGGTCATATTCTCTTCGTCCGTGATTAGATGAATATTTGTTTTCTTTGGCCTTGAGAATCAATGATCCTCGCTCAATCTGGAATCTCCCAATTCGCCAGTCCTTGCTGTTCGGGATGCCAAAACTCCCACACACTTTGCTCTAACACTTTTTCTTGTTTTGTGACAAAAAAAACTGTACAATCATGAAGATGGGTAACACTTTTGCTTGTTTTATGACAAAAAAAACCGTATTTTCACAAGTTCTTCAACTTCCAGCATACAAAAGTATTTTTTTTATTTAGAATTTCACTTTACAGTAAAAACAAAACTTGTGAATAATTTTGTTATATTTCAAATGATTATTTTTCATTTTTTTTTTATCAAGATTTGATATGTCATTTTGACAATTGTTTAACAATATGTTCCTTAAACATGACATGAATGATAATGAGTTATTGTTTTCCACAACAATGTATCTATTATTAAACTTATGTTTTTAAGAAATGAAATATACTGGAACAATCTACAGAGACTCTATTTTATTATGACTATAATTTTTAATCTAACGGATGAATATTATAATTTCTAGAATTTTTTTAAGTTGACCAAGATGAAAACGTTGCATATTTTAAACACGTGTTTTTCTGCACCTTGTATCTATCTTAATTTTTACTTAAAAGTAAAATCTAAAAATACCCTTTTGAAGAGAACAGTTTAACAATTATGAATATAAATTTTCCATAATTTTCGGTTGTGTATTTTTAGAGATATAGATTTTTCATTTCACCGAATCATAATCTCACCTAAAAATATTATGCAGTGATTTTTTTATAAAATTAGATAAAAAAAAATGAAAATGAAAACAAATTATACCCAATGAAAGAAGATTCAATTTTAAAAATGTTGGTATCAATTCTCAAACTAAATTCTGAGTATTTGTAGGAGTCTTCTACCTCCAAAGATGAAGTAAGATGGAGAGAATTTGCAGTTTCCTGCAAACAGTCTCATTTTCAAGTTTTCGGCCGAAATATTCTTTCGGTCGAAACCTAGTTTTTAACGGAATCCGTTAAAAATAAACGTTTCGGCCGAAAAATATTTCGGTCAAAATATGCTTACCACGGGAAAATAATTAATCCAAAAAACATTGTACACGAATTTCGAGGGCACCGTTAAATTTAACGTGAAAATTTTCGACCGAAAAATATTTCGGCCGAAAGAAACATTTGTTCGGCCGAAAAATTGCTGCTAGAAATTTTGGAGACCCGATTGTCACGAAAGTGTTACCCAGACTCATGATTTCACAGATGATTATAACTTTCCGGAGTAAATACAATGGCTCTAGTCATTAGATCTCATGGGATATTTAATTACAAAGATTTCAAAATATAAAATGATGCGCCTCCTTGGAATCCAAGGCAGTTAATGCGTGCTGGGCTATGTAGTTGAGTCACCTTCCACCATGCCTCATTAAATGATGACGATGATGCTCCTACATCATACTCCGATGGAAAAGATATTCATGGACTCCTGTCCATGAGCTCCTCAACTTCCTTGCCATGCTTATGAATGTCTTCTTTAGTCAATCAACTTGTATCTTCTACTGGACGATCATTCCATTTAACCAAGTATTCATAATAAACCTTCCTCCTGGTTCTTTTAGCAATCCTCTGCTCTAGAATCTTCTCGATCTGAGGCTTCTCTGCTATGGGCATCTGTTGCATCCACTAGATTTTCTCCTGGTCATCTGCTTCTCCTATGCCATCACCTTTGTAAGGATATAAGTATGCTACATTAAATATCGACGAGATTCCAATGTCCTCTGGAAGCTCAATCTCATAAGCATTTGCAGAATTTTTTTTGAGGATTTTGCAAGGCCCTATATTTTTCATCTTCAATTTATTATATTTCCCTTGTGGGAATCTTTCTTTTCTTAGATGTGCTAGAACTTGGTCTCCAACTTCAAAGTTTACCTCTTTCCTTTTTTGATCTATTCTATCCTTGTATTTTTTGTTGTTATTCTGCAGTTGACCCTTGATTTGTTCATGTAACTTTTGCATTTCTGCATCAAAGTCTTTTGCTCCTGCACTCTGAAATTCAACTTGTCCCAAATATCTCAATTCAAAATTCCTCTGGGGTGCATTCTATATACTATATGGAATGGGCTCTTACCGGTACTCTTGTTTGGTGAATCATTATATGCAAATTCTGCTTGAGGCATAAATTGATCCCACTGTCTATGATGTTCAGTCACTAAACTTTTCAACAGATTCCCTAAGCTTCTATTCACTACCTTAGTCTGTCCATCTGTTTGAGGGTGGTACGCTGAACTAAAAGACAAATCTGTTCCCAGTTTCTTCCACAAAGTCTTCCAAAAGTGCCCTAGAAATTTTGTGTCTCTGTCTTAGACTATACTTCTAGGCAATCCATGCAATCTCAGAATCTCCTTAAAAAACAAATTTTCTATATGAGTAGCATCACTTGTCTTGTGATAGGGTATAAAATGTTGCATCTTTGAAAATCTGTCAACTACCATGAAAATTGAATCATTTCCCCTCTGGGTTCTCGACAATCCCGAAACAAAATCCATACTTATAGCATCCCATGGCATGTTTGGTATAAACCTGTGTTCTGCTGCTTTCCTTTAGCATACTGGTAAATTCTACATTTGTCCACAAACTTCTTCACATCAGACCTCATGCCTGGCCAATAATATGAAGAACTCAACTGTGCATATGTCTTATCATAGCCAAAATGTCCAGCCAATATTCCATTGTGTTTCTCCTTCAACAGATTGTCCTTGTTATGAACAAAATATATAATAACAAATGTAAATACATTACAAAATATATAAATAATAATAAATAATCAATAGTTAATGATTAATAATGAAGAGACACCTCCTTGATGAAAGGTCACGTCTCTTCATGGAAGGACATCCCTGTGTGGGTATGTAAGACCCTCATTCTCATTGTAATCATCATCTTATATTATTCATTCTCTTATACATTTATATATTATTTATTATCCTCATGGATATCTGTATATTCCAAGTATTTTGGATATTTCTTGTGTGAGCGAACTTTTGTTCGTCTCATTTGGTATCAGAGCTTCATTTCTGATCCTGGCCTTTGGCCACTTGACCTTTTGGTGATAATTCGTTTCCCTTGTCAACCAAACCATTGAATTTTGGTCACACTATATTTAATCAGAGTTTCTCTGATCTCCTAGGTCCTTGACTATTAAAAATTCAAGTAACTACTCAAGGAAGAAAATTAATCCGCTGCAACAAAAAAAGAAAAATTCGAAGATATACCTGGCCATTTTCAATTCAGCAAATCCATTTA
>SNQJ01S0076589.1:22878-36593 GCA_010110895.2 Picea sitchensis
AAAAAATCAATAAAAAAAATTAAAAATAAATAGAGAATTTCAGGGTTCTCTAAAATTCTTTCACTACAAATTAGAAATTGAAATCGAAGAAAAAAAATTGCAAGCCCTGCCACCGTAAAAACATTGCCATAATTTTTATGTTCCTACAGATTTCAACAGTCAAAGAAATTAAATTCAACATCCATATAGAAATTAATTAGCTAAGATTATGTACCATCTGTACTCTGAAATAGCCCGTACAATCTCGAATTAATTCAACACAACCAAATTCCATACAATCGCCAAGTAATTCTGCTGAGAAGAATTCTGTACAATCATTGAAATTTATGTTCATTGCCCGTACGCATGCGGTGCAACAATTAACATTTGCACATTGCACAATTTGTCATCCGTACAATTTGCAACACATACAAATTCACAGTTGTACATCGTGTCCGTACTATCACTATTTGTTGTGCACATGTCGCTACTCCTCCGTATTGAAATTCGTATCGAATGGTCGTCATCCGTACCTTATAATTTGTGAAATATTTTAATTGTCATGAGGGTATTATGATTGGTTCATCCACATCTCTTCAAATAAAAATGGTGTGGCCCTTCTTCTAAAGGTTGATTATACATAAACTAAAATTTGGGTTATACATGAGCATATTTAGTATTTGATAAGTGGCCCTTCTTCTAAAGGTTGATTATACATAAACTAAAATTTGGGTTATACATGAGCATATTTAGTATTTGATAAAGGGTATTACTCTAACTTATTCAATCATAATACATAAGTTGAGACATAACAATATTAAAATATTAAAGGGAAAATAAAGATTTTCTTCAATTATAAGCCTTTATATTATAAAAGAGATAAAAGGTGTTTTTTTATATTAAAGAAAAAATATCCTTTTATTAAAATACAAAAGGTTATAAAGGATTTTAAGAATAATGAAAAGGGGAAGTGATGAAGTTTAAAGAGTTATTATTAACTTTTATTCAAGGATACTTTAAGATGTTTTAAATTTCAAGTGATATACTAAAAAGTGAATTTCCAATCTAAAGAGGTAAAGAAGAAAAAATATTACCTTTTATTAAATTACAAAAGACTTTATTTGAATATTAAAAGTTTTTAAAACGAAAGTTAAAAAACATAAGTTTTTGATGAAAGGATTACAAAAAGCAGAGTTTAAAGGAATATTTTCTAGCAAAAATCGTAAGATAAATGCATCAGATTATTGATATTTAGAGGAAATATTCAAGAAAAAGAAATTAGCATCCACATTTGTCCAAATAAGAAGAAAAATCACATCAGTGTCGATTTGGCGAATCAATTAATAATTCCAAAAACAAGTGTAATCGAAACAAAAGGTGTTTTTGGGAATAAATACGAAATCAAGGGCTTAAAGTTGACCTTGACGATTAAACTCATATCAAAATTCGAAGTTACAACTATATATCAAAAAGAGATTGATATAATTCTCGGTTTAACTTGGTTAGAGATGTTGGGTAGCTTAATATTAAACTTCGAGAAAACGTTTTTGATATTTTCCTACAATAAGAAAAAAATAACATTACATGACGTGTCAATGAAGTCAAATTTAGTATCTACATCAAAATACCTTGATCAAATCTAAAAAATGATACTTCGGGATAATCAACAGTCAATAATGGAGATCCAAAAATATTTTGACAAAATTGTCATAGACAAAGACACAGAAAATTGTCGTCTAAAAGTTCATAATCAAAGTTTACTCACCCAGATTAAGAAGATAAAGAGTGATAAGAAGACACTACATGGAAATTTAGATCAACTTATCAATAAGGAATCACTGAACCTATGGAACTGGAGAAGTCTTCAAATGTAAAAAACCCAATTGTGGAAAAATGAATTAATACAAACCCAGTCAACCTAATAACTCAGAAGGATGCAAATCTAGCTGATGTAAAGAGAGATATTCACATGTTGAAGTATAAACAAGCCAGTTCTATGAAGAAAACTCAATTCCAAAACTTAATCAAGAAAAATCTAGAAGTATACGAAGTAAAGATCAAGTTTCCAGTGCATCTTTCTCTCCCTTACCTTTCATTCAAAAAATGGCATCTAGAGGTGGTTCGAGTGGTTCTGGAGGCATTGGAGGTGCTTCTTCATCTCATCCTTCAACCTCGTCAGTGATTGGCAGTTTGTATAGCCATCAAATTCTAGTCCATTCAACTACAAACCCCGCCAAGGTTATTAAAATGTATGGTCTCTTCCAATTTGAGGAAGATGCTACCACTACTCCGTAGCATGTGTCCTTTCCACTAAATTTATCACCTTCCACTCATCCTCTTCCCAAATTCAAAGAGCATCTCCCCAAGTTTTCTGGGAATATCAAAATCACTACTAATGAACACTTGGTGGCATTTTTGAATGCCTGTCATAACATAGGAGTCAATGATAATGACACAATGTTCACCTAGTGGGGTTACAGGTAAAGTGATTCTGCAACACACAAAACCAAAGCAAATGGAACTATCTGTCCTACTTCAATTCATGCATCAAAATGATAGAAATAAAACTAATACTAATGCCAAGACTAGATTAGCATATCACATGATTTCCAAACCACAATTCCATTAATAATTATCCAAACACTGTTATAGGTAAGAAAATACAAGTACAGATTTGGCATATATCATAAACACAAATAAAACTGGTAAGGAAATCAATAATATGCATAAATATGAGTCTTAACACATTTATTAGTGATTCTGCAACATGGCACAGGTGGCCATTATGCAGCCTAGGTCTACAACAACAACAAATTAATTCAAACTTAAATAAAAAAATAGAACTAGCAACTATCTAAGAATCAATAACTCAAATATATATACAACACATAAGAATACCTGTGAGTGGGCCCTGCCCCACATGTAGGCCTGTGTTCACGACTTCTAATCACCACAAGTACACAAGAAAATTGATACTCAAATCATAAACATCAATATATATTAAGATTTGGAACTAGAGATCTCAGCTCTTACAAACTTACAATAGTCTGAGCATAATCTGATATTACTCGTACTAGTCGTCCCCCTCTCTTATGAGAGTACACATATATTTATATAAGAGGAGGGAATCTGGTTGCCCAAATATGGAGTGACCAGTCCCTATTATTTTTCTAACAATCAAATTACCACTATTTGTTGATTGGCTTGGAAATTCCTTGTTTTTTTTTCTGACAAGAACGATTATGTTGCATTAAGCGGCATTCTGGCAAGCCAGAATAAAAAAGTTACAAATCTGAAGAAGGTTGGTGACCTCTAACAGTGCTGCCAACNGTGGATGTCTTGGGAGACCAATCCCATCTACTTCTTGAGCTAATTCGATAAAATGACAAAAATTGCATACATGAGTAAATTCACACAAACTGTGAGCATAGCAGAAGACAGAAGCAAAGCATTAAACCGAGGGAGATGAAATTTTCCCCTTAAAGTAGGGATCCAAATTTTTCTGAGAACCTGAAGAGATGTTGGAGGCCGCCTCCTTTTCTCTGCGCGCTTTGTTGGTCTTTCGCCCTCGGGTAAGGGGTGGAGACAGAACTGAATTGTCTTCAGGTTCAAAAGTTTCCATAGAGCCACTAGAGGGGACTGAAACATCCAGACTTGCAGAGGTAGAGGGTTCCAGAACTGAAGCCCGAGTTTCTCTCGCTGCTACTGAATATGGGGGATGGAATCCAGAAGGCTTTCGTCTGCCGGAGGATCTTCCTTGTCTGCTGTTGCTTCTGGATCTAGGGCTTCATCTTCCTTCAACGCATCAAAGCTGTTTTTATTTTCTAGAGTTGCCTCTGCTAAATGAGTGGCCTTCGGAGCCTGGGCTAGTGGATCCTTTCGCCTTGGATGCCTTCGTCAATTAGATACTGGCTGAAAATCATCTTCTTTGACTGGTCCCGGCTCCTCAGAGGCTTTGGGGCAGCTTTTTGTGAAATGACCGTAAGCATGGCACCGGAGGCACTTAAAAGGAATCTGCTCGTAGTCCAGCTCTTGGATATGGCACCATTCCCCCAGGGAGAGCTTAATGGCTTCCGAAAGTCCTTTCTCGAGGTTAACCTCAACACAAATACGAGCGCAGGTAAACTAATCCCCTTTCGGCTCCGCCCTGTCTAGGAAACGCCCAAGCTTATTTCCAATGTCCTCCAGAGAACTTATCCCCCAGAGATGCAAGGGAAGATGGGGCAGCCTAACCCAAACAGGGGCTGCTGTGATCTCGGCTCCGGGGTTGAATTCATGCGTCCAGGGGGCTAAGAAAAACCCTCTCGACCCCATGAAATAGGGTCCAGATCTGAAAACTATATCACGGTCCTCTTTCCTCGAGAAACTGAAGACAAAAAAACCCCTGCCTACTGCGCACAAAGAAACGTTTCCCTGTATGAGCATCTTCCAACGATCCTCCATTCATGCCTCCACCGTTTTGGGGCTAGGCCATAACCCCGTAAACTTTCCGATGAGGGCCTTTTCTGCTAGAAATAGGGCAAGATTGCAAGGGTCCTCTGGAGATAGCTCCAGAGAAGGGGTCTCCTCCATCTTCTTAACAAACTTAGACGGGAGAGAAGGCTTGGATTTAGGTCCTGTCGAGCGGACTAACGTTTTGAATGCTTCCAAAGGATCTTCTTCCAACTCGGTAATCGGATCTGGGGCCATCGTAGCAGGCCGTCGACCACCAACAAAGTCGCAGAGGCAAGCAAGACCACTGCTTCAAAATGCATGCAACACTTAGGAAAACGTAGGCGAGACGCAGGATGGATGCTCGGAAAGACGTCGATCCACGACCCTATATGCAAAGAGAGCAAGGGGAACCCTGATCGACTGCTTCAGAAGAAGATCCGTGCCCCTGCAAACGAAAACCAGAGCGGAGGCAGCTAGGGTTTAGGCCCTAGCCGCAATGGCATTCCATCTCGCTTCAGCCTGTTCATTCCGTCCGCGCATTCTTTCAGGCAGACAAAAAAATGCGTAATGTCTATCCTTAAACAATACTTGATTTCTAAAAGTTGAAGGACATGGGGGTGGGATTTGATCCACTTATGTGTGCACGAGTCACGATACCATTTATTATAGTATCTTTGGGTGAAACCACACGTTCGACCACTACCTCAAGGTGTTCCCATGGCTCCAGGTAAATCCCTCACGAGAATTGAACCTTGCCCAACGGTGAAAAACTCCTCGCTTTCCACCATTGGATCCAACCCCTTTGGGCGGCTTGGAAATTCCTTGTTACATATTAGCCAATAAAATATTAACTCCCTCCCAGATTCCATGGGTCCTTGGCTAAATTAGTTAAACTATTTTATACAAGTGTGTCGTATCCTATCCTGGGAATTATCATGTGATGAGTGATGGAACTTTGTGGCTTGTACGCATATGTTGAAGGTGTTTGCATTAATTCCCTTTTCTGGTATATTTTTGTGCTGATTGGTGGAATTTTATTTCTGATATATCTTTTATGCTGAGTATGCTGATTTGTATTAGTTCCCTTATTCCTGATATATTTTTTTGCCTTGCTGAAGGTATTGATTCCCTTAATTTATCCTTATGCTGAGTATTGCAACCTTGTAGGCTCGTGGACATATGCTGGAAGTATATCAATTTCCCCTTTTTTTGTATATCCTTATGTTGATTTTAATCCTTTAATTATATTTCTGATATATTTCCACATTGAAGATATTCACATTAATTTACCTTGTTGATATGCCTTCATTGTTCGTGAAATCCTTCATATATCTTCCAAGGAAACTTGGAATGCTTACACTTTATAATCACATGCGGTTCTAAGCTGCTACAGGCCTGATTTTGTAGCAAGATTCCATAGGTCTGATTATGTAGTAGGTTGCTACAGGTTTGATTTTGTAGCAAGCTACCATAGGTCTGATTATGTAGCAGGCTTCTACAGGTCTGATTATGTAGCAGATTTGAACACATGAGAAACCTACAATTGTATCATTATTTAATGACTCTGAATCTGTGGCAATGGATGTGCAGTGACCCTAATTTGAAGAATATGTGAACCTTTAAAGAAAAACCCTGTAACAACTTGTTCACACACGAGTTGTCACTTCAAAAGTAAATACAAAACACGCTACTTCCCCTAATGTTAATCAAAAATCCAAAGAAATATTAAGAAATGCAATTGGAAAATCACCTTGAGCCTAAATCTCGCATATGGACATTAAAATGGATAAGACAGGGTTATATGTAAATTATAAAGGGTTAAAAGGAAGGAAAAGAAGATGTCAAATGATGGTAATTTTGTGGCTCATCATCTCCCCCAAACTGTATATGTTGCATGTCCTCTTGAAACCCTGTTGCTTCACGACAACCAAGCTGTAGGGACACACACTGAATAATGCTCCTCGTTTTCCAATGCATACCAATCAAATTTTTGCTCACTGTAATAACTCTCCTTCGAAGCATATATCAAGTCATGGGGTCTCCTTCAAATTTGCACAAGCAAATAGGGTAAGTGGACACAAGACTATACTATTTCCTTTGATGTCAATTAGGTCTGCTTGCTGGTCTGCATATGCCCAAAGTACTTGTGTTGGTCTAAGCTACTGTGGACCATCCTATAGGAGGCAATCTGTATCAACTTGATGGATCCACAACAATTAATAAATGGCCTATTTCTGAGCACAACATGCCAAAAGGAGGTTTGAAACATGAATGTTCTAAGCTTTGTAGTGGTGGATGCCAATGAAGAGGATAGTAGCATAATTGATTCTTAAATACTCTATTGGCATTATATGTGGTGCACAACATCCTATGAATTATGAATTTCACAACCCCACAAGTGCCTTTGTAAAATATACACAACATGCAAGAAATGCTTTGCAATCCTCATACCATATGTAGTGTATCCTCTAATGAGTCTCAGCTTGATTTTTGCTTGATTATTCTTGTGAGGTAGCATGCTTATTTCTTTTGCTTGTCCATATCAACTACTTATTTTTATGTTGTTGGTTCTTGTGGAGCAACAACAATGTTTTCTTTTTCTATTTTTTCGTTGGCTCTTGTTGTTGGTTCTTGTGTGACAACAACAAGACCTTCTATTGTCTACATATTTGGCGTCTTCATCTATATCTTCAACTTTGGATCCTTGGTGTCACTGTCAAGTCGTTGTCTTGGATTTTTCATGTCCTCTCTCCTGTGATTCGTTAGAGTACCCAATTCTAACAAAACCACTATTCTTCATATTGAGTTGGCTAGATTCAATACGTTGATTAACTTCAATAATTCCAAGACATTTTCAAGACCACTATTAACTTATAAGAACCAATGTGAATAAAGATCCACAAATTTTCATGTTGGAAGAAAACATGCACATATAAATAAAGGAAAGTTTGAAAGCCTTCTTCTTAGCCCAGTGCCAATTTGTTTAGTAGAACTGCCTCCACACCTCTTTGATGAGATGTTGGGCCCACACAGACCACAACAACTAAGTGCATCACTGTGTCAAATGCATTTTCTCTGAATAGGGTTTCTTGATGCCGGTTCTTGTGTAGCAACATCGATGCTTGATGTAGCAACACTAATGTCCTTCCTTGAACATATTATGGTCCTTCTCATTTTGGAACATTTAGGGAGGTGTTGGAATGGATTTAAATTGTGGAAGTGGAGTAAGATGATGTCATGGTTTAGATCAAGTAGTGAAAGTTTCAAGTTGAA
Organism: Picea sitchensis; assembly: GCA_010110895.2. Classification (NCBI taxonomy): domain Eukaryota; kingdom Viridiplantae; phylum Streptophyta; class Pinopsida; order Pinales; family Pinaceae; genus Picea; species Picea sitchensis. Next base: position 30,565 of record SNQJ01S0076589.1, read on the forward strand.
CAAGGATAGGGATGGTATGGGCATGCCAAATGATGGCTTGGTCCAAGAAGGTAAAGGTGATGGTACCCTTCTCCCCCAAACTGAAGACTTTTTCCGTCCTCGAAAAAATAACAAATGGTAAGGAAGTAGGATAGAAAAGAAAAGAGGCTTAAGTGGTTTTCCAAATACAAATCTAAAGTATTCAATGAATCTGATAAACAAAGAGAAAGAAGAAGCATACCTGCACCTATCTAAGAAGTCCATGAAATTTGCAACAAGAATATGATTTTCTATAGCAGGTTCTTCACAAGTTCCCATGGAAAAGAACAACATCTTTGAGAATCTGTACCAAGGACTATCAACAAAATATCCTCCTAGTTTTGAGATATCTTCATGAAGCTTTGAGGAAAGAACATTTCTGCAAAAACTTACTCTGCTACAGGTTCTTGGGGGCGACAATCTCTTCCTCTTGGAGAATTCCTTCAACTGATTTCTTTACTGTTGGTTCTTGTGTAGCAACGATAGAGATTTGAGGTTGGTTCTTGTGTGGCAACCTCAGGGTTGGTAGGTGTTGGTTCTTGTGTGAAAACATATATTTATTCTCTTTTATGATCTCCCCCCTATAGTTGGTTCTTGTGTGACAACCACAAGGATTATTGGTACTGGTTCTTGTGTAGAAGTACCAATATTGTCCTTAGAACTTTGATATTCTTGTTTCTTTTGTAGCAAGAGTGGACCTATGAAGTACCACTAAGGATGAAAACATACAGCAATATTCATAACATATGGTAAAAAATTTGGGAGTGAAGGAGGTGTGCTAGACAAGATTAGTAGCGGGAAAATAATGAAAAAAACCTTTATTGGATTGGTAGAAACAAGATCCATTTATTCAACAACAATTGAAACTAGAGAGGTAGCTTGACATTGTAAGTGATCCAAATTAATTTATTGGGTGGGTTAGGAGTGGGAGGAGCAGGAAGTTATGGAGGTCTTATGGAGGAAGGAAGTGGGATGAAGTTGTGATGTGATAGTAGTGGTCACATGAATGATATTCCGAGGAAATTGTTGGCTTTCAAAGCTGACCACATAGGCAAAGAAAACTTTATTAACTTCAACAGGCAATTATCTTTGAGCTGCGAAGAAAAAAATGCATTGGTATACTGTGGTGCTTTAGGTCTTCTTGTGCAAGAATGGCATTAGTGATGTAGCATGGAATTTAACTTCTATATCACTGGTCTTCAGTTTGGAAATCAATTCTTCAATTGTCATGTTCTTCATCCATCTGAAAAGTCTTGATGTTGGTGTTGGTCGACAACTGGAACAAACTTTAGACATAGCTCGTTCAAGAACTCAATATTACATGATAGCACACTTGTTTTCATGTCTTGGTAACATGCCCATTTCATGAAAGTTTGTCTTTGAAAATCACTCATTTGTAGATTGACTTGCATGATCCTTCTTTGACCTGCAAAAAACTAGCATTTTGCTTGCAACATAAGGTGAGATTATGGACGAAAATATATATGATTACTTTCTTCCTCCAATAAACATCAAAATGATTGCAATTAATGCATATAAAACAGATCTCTTAAAGGATTCATTGAAATTTTTTCATTGTTACATGCTGAGGAGTGGTGGCCAGCCTAGACTACACGACAATAATTCGATTATAAATTCTTCGTCTGATGTTTGATCAAAGTGTTTCCAAAGCCAAGTTAAAGTATATCCATAGGTCTATCTCCAATACAAACATGTTTTGAAATGATATAAAAAATGTTAAGAAACATGCTATAAGATGTCTCTTGTTCTTTATTTCCAGCGTTGACCAACAATCATGGTTTTTGTCTTAACTATTCGTTTGATGATAGATTGACTTGATTCCATTTGGATATAAAAGTAGATTTATGTGGGTATCCCCAATAGAAACAGGTTTTTCAAACTTGAAGAATTTATGGGTCAAATATACCAAAGAAAAACCTAGGAAATGAAGAGTTGTATCAGTGCAGGATAGGGACTTAGTAATTAGGGCATAAATTTCTCGTACGATATCAGAATAAAATGATTAGGTTGTAACTAGATTCATAGGAGGATATAACCTATAAACAAGTTTTTAAAGATCTATCCGTTTAGTTACCGAATTTTGATTGTCCGAACTCTGTCCTTGGTGAGATCAGTGATCCCAGATGCCACAAGAGTCTCATCAACAAGCTATTTCTTCCAAGTGATGATCTGGGTTTGTGTGAATTTTTATAGGTATAAAATTTTCAATGTAATGCACCCATATGCCAAAAATTGCAAATTCCTAGCTCCTAAGTTGTGTGATATGACCCTCGCAAGATCCTATGGCTAATGCAAAAATACTTGAAGCAAGAATAAAATCAAATATCTAAATCAAATGTGGTATAATGATAATGGGATCTTGACATAATCATCATGGGAACACGAAATTTCACATTATCTCTAAGATTGATATAATGAGAGCCTGACATAACAACCGTGGGAGCCACAAAGTGTCTCATTATTCGTAGATCAACTTCCACATTCTGCTCATGGAATTATGATTCATGTATAATTATGGTTTAAATAATTGATCGAGGAACACAACCATCATCAAAACATTTAGTGTGCAGTTGTCAATATGCTAGGATCAAAGGGTCTAGGTGTAGGGCTGAGGTAATTGTTGAATTTTGTAGGCGTGTTTTTCTCAATGTGATTATCTTCTCCACCAAAAATTTGACCTAGATCATAATTTGCAAGATATGATCAATTTGTTGTAGGCCAATTTTGAAAGTGCATGCCTAGGACTTCAAGAATTGTAGTTTCAAATCTATGAGAGGTCTTCCAAGCTTCATGGATTCAACAATGAAAAGCGTCCCTCCTTAAATTTTAATGAAATGGTCAGAGGTTATTTGTTATAACATCAATTTCAAGTGTGGTATGAGATGATGAGATCCTGACATAACCACTGTGGGAATACAAGAGAATCCACAGAGTGTCTCATCATCTAAATTACAAAATTGATATAGTCAGAGTTTTCCACACTTGTCCTAGGAAACTTAGATATTCTTCAATGCAATCCAAATAAAAGTGATGGAATAATTATGAATTTTAGAATGCATACCTTCTTCAAATAACCTCTCCTTGATTTTTCTTCAAGTGAAATATCTCTTCCTCCTTTCAATCTTCCTGCAAAAGAGATTAGTACCATGGGTGGTTCTTACAATGCCATAGAAGAAAATATTATTAACTTAACTCATGCATCCTATGATGATTTTAATGCACAACATCCTGAGCAAGGGATATCAAAGGGGTATTCGATGTTTCCCTAGAGTTCCATTTAGTTGGTATTGCTCCTATAATGATCCTAATGCAAAAGTCCTAATTCCTTGAGTGCCTCCCTGACAACAACGCAAAAATGATGAGGTAAAAATATAACTCTTAATTGTTTAGTATTAGATTATGCTCTTTCATTCATTTGTAAACCTGAGGCTCAATGTGTGCATACGGGGCACTCTGTGCAGTATACACAGAATGAGAACTTTCACCAAGCTATCAGAAAAGGCTAACTAAACTAAACCATGCATACATCAAAAGAAAAGCATAAAATATGAAGTCACAGTGCTTACAATCCCCAACCTAGCTGGTGGTACCTCTTGGGGAAGGTTTCTGAACTCTCATAACCCTAATCCTTGGTGTGTTCACCTAGTGGGGTTACAGGTAAAGTGATTCCGCAACACACAAAACCAAAGTAAAGGAAACTATATGTCCTACTTCAATTCATGCATCAAAATCCTAGAAATAAAACTACTACAAATGCCAAGACTAGATTAGCAGATCACATGATTTCCAAATCACAATTCCATTAATAATTATCCAAACACTGTTATAGGTAAGAAAATACAAGCACAGATTTGGCATATATCATAAACACAAATAAAACTGGTAAGGAAATCAATAATCTGCATAAATCCGAGTCTTAACACATTTATTAGTGATTCTGCAACATGGCACAGGTGGCCATTATGCAACTTGTGGCCATTATGCAGCCTAGGTCTACAACAACAACAAATTAATTCAAACTTAAATAAAAAAATAGAACTAGCAACTATCTAAGAATCAATAACTCAAATATATATACAACGCATAACCATACCTGCGAGTGGGCCTTGTCCCACGGGTAGGCCTGTGTTCATGACGTCTAAATCACCACTAATACACAAGAAAATTGATACTCAAAGCATAAACATCAATATATATTAAGATTTGGAACTAGAGCTCCTGGCTCTTACAAACTTACAACAATGTGAGCATAATCTGATATTACTCGTACTAGTCGTCCCCCTCTCTTATGAGAGCACACATATATTTATATAAGAGGAGGGAATCTGGTTGCCCAAATATGGAGCAACTAGTCCCTATTATTTTTCTAACAATCAAACTACCACTGTCCACTGATTGGCTTGGAAATTCATTGTTACATATCAACCAATAAAATATTAACTCCCTCCTAGATTCCACGGGTCCTTGGCTGAATTAGTTAAACTGTTTTATACAAGTGTGTCGTATCCTATCCCGGGAATTAGTACGTGATGAGTGATGGAAATTTGTGGCTTGTACGCATATGTTGAAGGTGTTTGCATTAATTCCCTTTTCTGATATATTTTTGTGCTGATTGGTGGAATTTTATTTCTGATATATCTTTTATGCTGAGTATGCTGATTGGTATTAGTTCCCTTATTCTTGATATATTTTTGTGCCTTGCTAAAGGTATTGATTCCCTTAATTTATCCTTATGTTGAGGATTGAAACCTTGTAGGCTCGTGGACATATGATGGAAGTATATTAATTTCCCCTTTTTTGTATATCCTTATGTTGATTTTAATCCTTTAATTATATTTCTGATATATTTCCACGCTGAAGATATTCACATTAATTTACCTTGTTGATATGCCTTCATTGTTCGTGAAATCCTTCATATATCTTCCAAGGAAACCTGGAATGCTTGCACTTTATAATCACACGTAGTTCTAAGCTGCTACAGGCCTGATTTTGTAGCAAGATGCCATAGGTCTGATTATGTAGCAGGCTGCTACAGGTCTGATTCGGTAGCAAGCTTCCATAGGTCTGATTATGTAGCAGGATGCTACAGGTTTGATTATGTAGCAGATTTGAACACATGAGAACCCCACAACTGTATCATCATTTAATGACTCTGAATCTGTGGCAATGGATGTGTAATGACCATGATTTGAAGAATATGTGAACCTTTAAAGAAAAACCCTGTAACAACTTGTTCACACATGAGTTGTCACTTCAAAAGTAAATACAAAACACACTACTTCTGTTGGATTAATGAGAGGGGGGGGGTGAATCAGTAATAGCATAATTATAATCCTTTTTCTCCAAATAATCCAAGTGTTATATCAATGTAGAATTATTATCCAATAATGAGCAATAAGAAATGACCAATCACACACATACATAGTACACCAGTGTTTTACGTGTAAACCCAAATCGGAAGAAAACCACATAATGCTTTATCTTATATGCCTTGAAGAATTACATTCATTGGAAGCACCAGCTTCCTTTGTTTTCCAACTGCAACTGGAAGGAGGCTCCAACCCCCTAGTTTCTCAGGCTAAAACTTGAGGGAAGCTCCAACTCCCCAATTCTCTCGCTACAACCAGAAGGAGGCTACAATCCCCTATGTTCTCCGGCTACAACCAGAAGGTGGTTACAACCACCTGTACTTGCCCCGTCCAACCGCCCTGAAGTAGAAGTAGAATGATGGAACCACTGTCACACTATCACTGTGAGACATACCGCTGTAAACATGTACAAATAAACCTAAAACATGCATCAACCATGCATCAACCTATACCTCAACTTGTAATCAACCTATACCATAAAAAAGTGCATCAACCATGTACCAACCTGTACCAAACAATCTGTAATCAACCTGTACCATAAACAAGTGCAACCAACCATGTACCATGTATGTACCAATCATGTGTCAAGTACTCATCAATATGTACCAACATCATCAACTA